>OY856413.1:85963300-85970800 GCA_963693085.1 Alisma plantago-aquatica | reverse complement strand
GAACACATATTTTAGGCACGTTTCCATTATATGTAACTTGATCAACCACATGCACTATTCTACCAAAGAGATTTAGTGCTCACATGTACTATTCTGCCAAAGAGATTTAGTACTTCATAAATGCACTTTTCTGCCAAAGAGATTTAGTGCTCACATGTACTATTCTGCCAAAGAGATTTAGTACTTTCATCAATGCACTATTCTACCAAAGAGATTTAGTGCTATCATATAATGGACCAGATATCTTATGTTTCATGTGTTCATAGCAATAAGTATGGAAAATCATGCAACATATCATACAAGAATAATCATTTCAATCAATATCATATGCCAAGATTGTACTACCATACAACGCAAGCATATTGTATAATAAGCCAAATAAGAGGTAATGGTGTACCTTGATCAAGAGATAAACTTAATCACCACATATTCCTGATATCAACTATATCCTTGGTCAACCCTGATTAAGATAAGATCATATGTACCATCATTAGGTTCTCATCATCTTACATATCATCTTAACCCTAATCGTGATCATATTAGGGTTTGCTTATCTCATTATGATATTCTCATCATTACTTGTATTATCTTCATCCTTATGTGAGATATATGTTACTGATGTTATATTCCAGATTAGGATACATAATCTGAACATTATCTTCCATATCATTTTTGTGCACATTAATTAGCCCTAGGTTACATCATTAACCTAGATTAGGGTTTCATGACATGTATTAAGATTCATCTTCATATAACATGGATTATGTTCATCTTTATGATCTCATAATTAAAATGAAATTTCATATACTGATATGAGCTTACTCTGTGAATTTCATCATTTATTGAACATGTGTGCATTTATTGCATTTTATTTAGGTTTATTATCCCTAAATAGACATTCTAAGAAAATTATGTAATTTCGTACATCAACATCATGATTACTGACATCAGATGGATTCTATACATAATTATGGACTTACTAATATTTTACCATAATTTTAGAACATCGTTTGATATTTATTATCCATCATATCAGTATTTCATATCTTACATATTATCACTGATATTACTGCATCAAAAGCCTGATATTATTGTTCCAGGTTGTTCTACGCATTTTTCTGAGAATTTCTGTATATTATTTGTATTTTTCAGACATCGGAGCTATTTTCTATGATTTATACAAGAACTAGGCATTTACTGGATTGTTTACCTTTTCGGGCCAATAACGCGCCGCCACATGTCCACTTTAGGGTTGCGCATCTCTTCTTTGCCTTACTGGGTTCTGGCCAGTTCGGGTTGGTCTGGGATTGGACCCGGTCCGTCTGGTTGAGTGGGAGTCCAGACCAATCCGCTCCCCTTCTCTTTCTCTCCATCACACGGTGCAGACTCCGCGTGCGTCTGTTCTCGGCGCCACACGACGCCTATGGGAGCCCATGCTCCTCTCCGGCAAGAAGCATGCGACGATCTCCTCCTCTTCTTCTCACCTACTCCAGCGTGAGCCGCACTTCTGGCTGTCGTCCACCTCTTGCTCGACCTGGGCGCCGTCGTGGCCAGGTCTGCTCCAACTAGCGACCACTGGACAGGCTCGCCACCTCTAGCGCCTCCCTCCAGGCTGCTCCCGACGAGCAAATAACAGAGCCAACATGCTCCTCTTCGTGGACGCAAGCGCTGGCGCTCATCTGCTCTCAAGCGCCGCCGATCTGCTCTCGAGCACTGCCGATCTGCTCTCGAGCACTGCCGTTGTGATGCTCCAATCTCCGGTCTGCTCAGGCTCGCCACCAGCGAGGTTCCGGCGTTGTCGTTGGGCTCTTCCTGCATCCAGCGTCGCCGTGAAGGGCTTGCTCCAACCTCTTGACTTTGTTGCTTGGGCGGGGCTAGAACATTGCCTCCATCTCTGAAACCTTTAGCAGTTGGCTCGCGATCACCAGCGGTGTCTGGCTTCATGGAAGGTCCACTCCGTCCGACCTGTCTGCACTCACCGTGGCCTGAACGCCGACAAGTGACGAGCCTCCCTTTCATTCTCCTCTCATCCTCTTCTAAGGCAGCGAGATCTCCTTCCATCTGCACTCAAAGCATCTACCGGACTCCCAGCTTCTCCATTCTTCTGTAACTGCAGTGGAGAAAGTAGGGGAAGATGCAACTCCTTCACCTTCCTTCTGTTTCTGCTCATGGCACTAACGATGGGGACACTGGAGAGAGTGTCGGTCCTGGTTCCTTGTTTCCTAGCCTTACATGACTTATCACCTGACTGGTCTTGATGTGTAGAGGACAATTCCACTTAGTCTCACCTCTCCGCCCATGTTCAGAGATTGTGGCCGTGATGCATCCAGGCATGCACGACGGGTTTTGTCCCACTACTTCTGTTGTGCCAAAGCAAAAGACAACAAGTCTCCACCTCACAATCGGCATCCAAAGACCACCATTTCCTTTCTCCAAAAAAAGAAATACACAACTTTTAACTAAGGCCAATTCAACCAAAAACCAAAATAGGTGTGCGCATAACAAACATCCGATTGATTATAGCCTATATTTCTAAATGTTAAATATTGGTCCCAAGCACATCAAATTAAACGTCATTAGGCCTATTTGAAACCTAGATATCTCCATCTAGGAGTGTGGGAATCTAATGAAACTTTGCTCATAGTTCCATTATCATCCAACTACATTCCGTACAAAACTCGCCAACCAATTGGAGTTTCTTCAAATGATCTGAATACACTTTACGAACTAGTATCATGTCTTTATCAAGTATATAACTAGAAGTGTCAAAGTCTTACTTCATCACATCCTACACATCTTAAAAGAAATTTCGTCCTCGAAATTAATCCATAAAACCCACTTTGTCACATCATATACATCTTAAAAGAACTTTCGTCCTCGAAAGTAAACCATACTCATACTTCTAGGGAAAACTTAAAACCATGTATCCAAAGCACTATTAGGGGGGGTTTACAACTATCTTGGTGCACAAACACTCCATCAGGATTGAAACAAGGTTTTAGAAACTCAGATTATATCATGACATACTTCATACGTTAGGGTTGCATTCTTATCTTTACCCATGCATTATAGTTTCCAACATCGTATTACCATGTTCAAAAAGGAGTTACTAACGTTAACCCATACATCAAGGTGTCATCAACATTCTATTGAGATATTATTAGGACATGTTTAACATTAATATATGCCTTTAGGAGGGAGTTAACTAAAGTTAATCCCACTTTATCCATCTAGATCATATCAAGGTGTTATAATCATTATGTTGTGCTAGCTGTCAAATTATATTTTTCATCTTTATTAAGCACTAATATTAACACCTCATGTAACATGTTTCATTCATATGATTTTGTTTCACTACTCATAATATATTTCAACGTTTACTATTGATTTCATCACAAGATTAACCAACATTATCACATTATCATCATTATTCATGTATATCGTTAACCATTTATGCATCGATATTTATTAAACCATCTCTAGGTTTCCATCATATCATGTCCATATATCACGTCTCGAGATTAGATCACATCCTTACATATATTATATCATGGTTGTGCTAAACAAACTTATGTGAGTGGCTAATCAAACATATATCAAAACCTCACCTAGTCCAACTGAGGTTATCCTGACCCATATTATGAGGGTAGTTTTATGCTCAGTCTCTCTGAGCTAACTCAACTCTATGAGTATCTCATATGCATATACTTTATCTTCCCTCCTTGATTTAGGGTTTCTGGGTCTACCTCATTGGTACTAGCAATAACTTTACAAGCTCTAGCCACATAAGCACAAACCAAAACATGCTATGACATTCTCTTCTCAGATCTATACCTGTGAAAACTATTTCTCAACTCTCTTTCTCTTATATACACACCACTAGATTCCTATATGGGAACCACCAACCCGAGCATGAGGCTTCATAGAAACTAAGATAGCTACCTCCTCCAGGGTCTTGGGCTCTCTCCCTCACCCAGATGGCAGACACTCATATTCATGTTCACATGCACATATAACCAGCCTCTCTCTATCTCTAGGGTTTGGTCCTCCCAAGGACATCTAGGGTTCAACAAAATCTATAGGAATCATGCATAAAGCGACTCAACTCAATCACTCAGGAGTATTCTAGTTTAGGACATATCATAACACATATTCTCAGAATTCTCATATCTTGGAGTTTAGGTTCTCTAACCTTCTCCCAATGGGTCTCACTCTCTATGGAGTTAACCCCGAAACTGGTCCCGACACTAGAGGTCCTCCTTTGTAAAAGAGATTGAGGTTCTTGCTGACTCACAACCTGTCTTAACTTAACATATCTTATCTCATAAAAGAATGCATACTTGCATCATCAAAACTTATCTCAAAACCTCAAATCTGAACTCAAGTCCTCAAAGACAAACATATATCATCATAAACCATCTTATATCATCTATATAAGACCTACATCATATCATCAAACTTATATCATCTATCACATATTCCAACAAGGCTCTAGACATCTAATCTAGAACTACTCTCTCTTCTAGACTGATGTCATCACTTTCACTTAGGTTGCATGACCACCTCCTACTCGTACATGTGTGGGGACACATTTTTGTAATACATATACATAATAAAATATTATATGGTTTTTCTCCGATAAAACAAACGTCAGAGAAAACTATCGAGGTTCGATCCGTTTGGAATCCAAAACCAAATCCAGAAACGAGTTCCCCACACATAGTAGAGAGTACAGTGTCATGAAAACTAGTGAAAAGGGTGAGAACACGGGGTAGACTAGTGTAGCTACTCTAGACAACGTGCACAATATGTCTAGGGTTTCTCTTCCTTTTATGCACACCATTTCCAAATAGTGCAACGTCCCATACCGCTGCACTACAAGGAAAGAACGACATCTAAGGACTTACTATCCAACAAGCACCAGTCTAGACCTAGTTCTCAGACATCTAGGTGCTAACCTAGAGGCTAGGTCAGATCTAGTCTCTAAAAGATGACTAATCTAACCCTAAAAGATTATTAAGTTCAAGATTCTTTAGTTTTCAATTGCATAATGAGCAAATGTCAGGCTTTGCTATTGTTCATGCTCTGATACCACCTGTGATGTCCTCGGATTTTATAAAACTTAATCTGATGTGTGAAGTCCAAATTGAAACCCTCACCTCAGTGAGAATCCCAATTTAAACATCCCACACAAGGCTAAGAAGAAGAAAATCAAGGGAGTCAGAAGGAAACAATCAGTAGCACATGTACATGAACAATAATAAAACCATACACACATGTTCACCATTCAACATATAATTACAACATGAATTGTTACAACATTTGATATTACATATTGAACAACAAACTATAACATATACATGTACTACAACTAAACTATAGGATCTTAAGACAACAGGTCCACCTGTACATCAGCTCGCCACACAACTCTCAACTATCCTGGATCTTCAAGAGCATAACCACAACCTAAACAAAAGATTACATGCGGTACACGTCAGCACAATATTTCATGAATATTGTACTGAGTACGCCTACGTGTCTTTTTATATACCTCTCATCATATCTTGGCAATAAGATAAAACTAATACTTGGCAACATTAAACAAAATATAAGAAAAGGCGTATAGTTGCACAAAGATATTTGTTATAAGAAGAGAACACATATTTTAGGCACGTTTCCATTATATGTAACTTGATCAACCACATGCACTATTCTACCAAAGAGATTTAGTGCTCACATGTACTATTCTGCCAAAGAGATTTAGTACTTCATAAATACACTTTTCTGCCAAAGAGATTTAGTGCTCACATGTACTATTCTGCCAAAGAGATTTAGTACTTTCATCAATGCACTATTCTACCAAAGAGATTTAGTGCTATCATATAATGGACCAGATATCTTATGTTTCATGTGTTCATACCAATAAGTATAGAAAATCATGCAACATATCATACAAGAATAATCATTTCAATCAATATCATATGCCAAGATTGTACTACCATATAACACAAGCATATTGTATAATAAGCCAAATAAGAGGTAATGGCGTACCTTGATCAAGAGATAAACTTAATCACCACATATTCCTGATATCAACTATATCCTTGGTCAACCCTGATTAAGATAAGATCATATGTACCATCATTAGGTTCTCATCATATTACATATCATCTTAACCCTAATCGTGATCATATTAGGGTTTGCTTATCTCATTATGATATTCTCATCATTACTTGTATTATCTTCATCCTTATGTGAGATTTATGTTACTGATGTTATATTCCAGATTAGGATACATAATTTGAACATTATCTTCCATATCATTTTTGTGCACATTAATTAGCGCTAGGTTACATCATTAACCTAGATTAGGGTTTCATGACATGTATTAAGATTCATCTTCATATAACATGGATTATGTTCATCTTTATGATCTCATAATTAAAATGAGATTTCATATACTGATATGAGCTTACTCTGTGAATTTCATCATTTATTGAACATGTGTGCATTTATTGCATTTTATTTAGGGTTATTATCCCTAAATAGACATTCTAAGAAAATTATGTAATTTCGTACATCCACATCATGATTACTGACATCAGATGGATTCTATACATAATTATGGACTTACTAATATTTTACCATAATTTTAGAACATCGTTTGATATTTATTATCCATCATATCAGCATTTCATATCTTACATATTATCACTGATATTACTGCATCAAAAGCCTGATATTATTGTTCCAGGTTGTTCTACGCATTTTTCTGAGAATTTCGGTATATTATTTGTATTTTTCGGACATCAGAGCTATTTTCTATGATTTATACAAGAACTGGGCATTTACTGGATTGTTTACCTTTTCGGGCCAATAACGCGCCGCCACGTGTCCACTTCAGGGTTGCACATCTCTTCTTTGCCTTACTGGGTTCTGGCCGGTTCGGGTTGGTCTGGGATTCGACCCGGTCCGTCTGGTTGAGTGGGAGTCCAGACCAGTCCGCTCCCCTTCTCTTTCTGTCCATCACACGACGTAGACTCCGCGTGCGTCTGTTCTCAGCGCCGCACAACGCCTGCGGGAGCCCATGCTCCTCTCCGGTAAGAAGCATGCGGCGATCTCCTCCTCTTCTTCTCACCTACTCCAGCGTGAGCCGCACTTCTGGCTGTCATCCACCTCTTGCTCGCCTGGGCGCCGTTGTGGCCAGGTCTGCTCCAGCTAGCGACCACTGGACAGGCTCGCCGCCTCTAGCGCCTCCCTCCAGGCTGCTCCCGACGAGCAACTAACAGAGCCAACATGCTCCTCTTCGTTGACGCAAGCGCTGGCGCTCATCTGCTCTCAAGCGCCGCCGATCTGCTCTCGAGCACTGCCGATCTGCTCTCGAGCGCTGCCGTTGTGATGCTCCAATCTCCGGCCTGCTCAGGCTCGCCACCAGCGAGGTTCCGGTGTTGTCGTTGGGCTCTTCCTGCATCCAGCGTCACCGTGAAGGGCTTGCTCCAA
>OY856413.1:85895800-85958300 GCA_963693085.1 Alisma plantago-aquatica | reverse complement strand
ATATGATGTGTAATTCACATGTTAGAATTGTAATAAATATTTAATGACATAATATGAGCAACACATGTATTAACCCTAATGCATAGTTAATGACTAACCCAAATATGTGCGCCGTTGGTGACATTCATGATACCTTGAGTAACTTTAGGTTATATAATCACATCACATATCATGACACACATATTTATGTAATAACCTAACTATGAGTCAATATCTAAATGAATATATAAAATATATGTCACATTTTCACTAAAATACATTTAAAAACCTAAATGTGACTAATAAGGATTAGATGTGTATAAACATACATAAATATTTGGAATGATATCTAATGTGCTTAATATGTGTATTGGAGTAATGATTAGACCTTCCATATCAAAATAAATTATTAGTGAGCCCTTATTTAAGTTAGATGTGACATTAATGGACGTAATGAGAAATTGAGTTAAATTATGTACCTCATGTAAGATAATAGCTTGAAACTTGATTTGTAGTAAGATAATGATAATAGGACTCTAAATAACTAAATTTGAGGATAATGTTAATATATAATAAAGGATAATGAGTAATTAACTTAAAACCTAACTGTTTGTGTTGAATCTCGTGAAATTGTAGTCTAGAGTTTGATGTTGCTTCCTTCACAATTTACCTTTGTTTGTTCTCGTTGTGGGATGGTGATGCTTTTGTACATATTGGTTTCTATGGTGCCTTTGCTTTTCACATTTCAGGTTGCATCTTTCTCCTCTCATAGGCCGACCATTGCTGGAGGCTTGGTCGGGGATCAAATCACCTCGAGACTCTTGTCTGAGCTTGCTGAGACCTTCAGTTCTCTAGGAAAACCCTTGGCTATCACCTCATGTGTTTTTTGAATTTACTTGTGAGTCTTAGTTCTCAACTTAAATGCTCCACGCTACTGTGCTATTCAACTTCCCTTCCAAGATTGGTGAAGGATACGATCACCTCCATTTTTTCCCTTTTAGCCCTTGATTCATTTTAATCATTGGCACAATGTCATGGAATTTCATGTCTTTTGGCTTTTAATTTGATTTGTCTCATGCGACCTTTTGATTTTAGCAATGAACCAATATGCATGTCACACATATGATTCAATTAATTAAATGCGGGGTATATTGGCAATTGTCAAGAGATACTAATTTTGATATTTTAGTAAATTGAGTTAATTTGCTAAATTCATAACTAATGTTTTGGTTATTGGAAAATTAAGTAAAAATATGTTTTGAACTCAAAAAAATGAGATCTATACAATGATGTAGTTTTTATCACCCACATGAACTTGTAGTAAAAGTCATTATTTTAGAATGCATAATATACACTCTAATTAATGATCCATATACCTAATGTGTTATTAGGTGAAAGTGCATAGATCTAGGATTGGGACCCTGACCTATTACTTGCATCATTGAGGTATGTTGCATCCCTCTGAGTCCATATAGAACAATTGTTCTCCTTTCACTCTCTTTTGACCTAGTTGTAGGATATGTGTGAGATCTCTTCTTGGAGATCTAATTGAAATTATTTTTAGTCCTGAAATTGAACTCAGTTATATGTTGACATTTATCTATTGATATTGCACTTTGGAATCTAAGATTTGTAATCTTGTTCATGCTATTGCTACTTGAACCCTGGTTGGTGGAATTGCTCTATATTGTGCAATTTATGCATTGAAATCCTAATTTGCTCATGATAAATTTATATGATATGATGTTCCACTTTTAGTTGGACAATCTTGTTTAATACCATGACTAAACTTTACTTGTCTCTACATTGCAAGCTTGTTGATTCAGTAGTAGTAAGGTTTTATAATATGTTTATGTTTTTTTAGGTTATGTGCCTTTATGTTTTTGGGATTGAGATTATGTTCCCAATGCCCAAGTTTTGTGCCCACAATTATATATTTGGGAGTATGGTTATGCGCTATGCTCTATCAGGTTAGGGTTATTCACTCTAGCTTCCATTGTTTATTATATTTCACTAGTACTATTTTTATCTCGTATGCATGCTATTTATTCATTAATGTTGTGAGTTGTGTGCCCTAATTTATCTATTTCTACTTTTGAGGCATACTTTATTTCAGTTTATGGCAAGTACATCTATTTATTTTCAACTTAATGGAATGTTTCTCTTGATATCCACTTGGATGATTCCTTTCCCTCTTTCTCTAGGTAGCCTTTTTATTTTGATGTCCTTTTCCCCATATAGTTGCTCAATCACAATTTATATGCACATATCAACATTGTTATCCTATCAACATCCATTTTGTCTTCTCTTATAGGGTATGCTTCCAACCCCTTAGGTAGAGAGCAAGGAGGAGTTGACTAAAGTTGACCAAAACTATCTAAGAGTTAGCTTTTTTTGGAAGGAGATTGAAGTAGCTGATTTACCCTTTGTAGAGCATTTCCTATAGTTTTCTTTGATGTACACCCTACATGGTGACAAACAATGATAGGCATGAATATTGCAATAGTTAGATTTTTATCTTCCACTGCTACAATATTAGTACTTGGTACATTATATACTTGAATTATTGTATATCTTCCTTTGCAAAAAATTATTCTCAAATTGGGCATTAGATGATTTTTTTATTGTTCGCATCTCATTAAGTGAGTGGATCCCCTCTCAGGTATCACTCCTTACAGAGAAGAAGTCCATGCTATGTTTTGAGTAGTTAAACACTCATAGTAAAGCATGACTTCATAATGTGATGAAATTGATATGGGTAAATAAGAAGTGATAATAGATGATGGATAAGAAATGAATGAATGTAATAAGTTATTTTTAGTGATGGTAAAAAATTTCTAAATATTTAGCTTATGAAAGATGCTCCAAGAAAAGTGAATTCTATTTATATGGTCTTAATTGTACATGAATGTATGCTAATTAATGGAATGAATATTTGATTATGGACCATGTTACTCAGCCATTATAATTTCAACTTAGTAGTAGAGTTGTGGTTATTTTGATCTTATGAATTCTAGGGGCTTCATGATTATACTAATAACAAAGTATATTCCTATATATTATTAGTTGTGGTACATAATTATAATAGATAAATAACTATATAAGATCATATAGAATAATATGCATGCAAATAATAAATCTCAATGGCATGTATCAGACTGAGACGGAGTGAGTTATTAGCATTTGATCATGAAAATATATGGACCATATGCTCCACGCACGGTGCTCTGGAGATAGCGACAGCGATCTAGGGTTCCCTCCGTGTGCGGTGCTCAAGCTTGGGGGAAGGGGTCGGGCATTCTACTGAGTCGCCACCTTCTCCCCCCGGGCCTCCTCCTCCACTTGCCTCTTCTCTCTAGTTCTATTTGCAGGTGCCTCTTCGAGCTTCTCATCTCTTTCCCCTTGGCGGCGGCCATGCGATGTGGTCATGTTCATGTCATCTCTTCGGCAGGGCACTTGTAGAGGGTGGTGGCACCCTTCTCTTTGGCGGTTCCTACTCAGATCTACCTTGGGGCTGAGGCTGGTGGCTGGTGGCTGGTGGAGGTGTCCTGGCTTGGGTTTCGGAGGTGGTGGGTTTCCCTCTTGTTCAGTTTTCTACCTTGTCGTTCCGCTCTTTTCTTTCCCTATCTCTCTTTCCTTTGCTTTGTTTTGGTCTCGGCTTCTCTTGGCTTGGTTGAGATCCTCGTCGCCTTTCCCTGCCTTTCCTTTTGTTTCTATTTTTTGAGTGGTCGTGTGTGTCGGGTTGCCCTCTTTTGGTCGGCGGTCGGCGGTGGCATCCTCGAACGTCTTGTAGGGAGGAGTTAAGTGGGGTACGATCTCTGGCGGGTGCTCCCATCCTTGGTCACCTTCGTCCACCTCAAGCTATAGCTTGTGGGTGGAGGGGTGCACCGGCGTGGTGGTGGGGTTCCCTGCCTTCCCTACCCCCACCGTCTCAAATGCCAAGGTCCTCCTTTCCCTTATGATTGTTTCTGTTGGGGATTTTTGCCTCCTGCCCGCCCAACTTCTAGGGTGCCACCTTTCTGTTTGTTGTTTTTCCTGTGTGAGTTGTCGGGTGTTTTGTTTTTGTGAGTGTTTTTGTCTGTCTGTTAGTAGTGTCTTAATCCAGTTGCGAGGCTGTTGTGTGTTTCTCTGTTGGCGTTCTGTTGTCTCTTTGGTTTGGTCGAGCTCTCTTCCTTCAAGGTGGTCTATTGGCCTCATCATGATGATGATCTCTGCTAGCAACTATGCAAACTCCCAACCTAGTGTACTCGAAGGCTCATGCAGATTGATGGCTTCCTTCCCAGATAGCTGCTCTAGACAACCACTACAAGTGTTGGTCGGTGCTGAAATTTACCTATCACATCCCAATCTGAGCCTTGTGCTATGTTGGCCCTCAAAGGGAGTAGTTGTTAGGTTCTTTGTTATGAGATCTCTATTATGTAGATGCCGTATGGCTGACTCTTTATGATATTGAGCTTACTTAAAAAAAAATGAAAATATATGTTTTCTTTTGACATTGAAATAATTTATTACAAGATGATTAGAGAATTTAGTTTAAGTATTATTATTCAAATAAGAGATACACAAATAAGTGATGTAACATAACTTAGAATGCAGAAAGAATTTTCAATGCACCTTTTTCATTACATTTGTAAGTTTCAAGGACGAAAGTTGTTAAGGGGCAGAGATTATAATGATCTTGCCCCTACTTAGTAAGTACTTAAGGGTTATAAGACCCTTATTTTATATTTTAGATGATTGATGTGAATTTGATATCTTATGTAGATTTGATGTTTTATTTCATCCTTCTCTTGCATTTTAGGGCAAAATCCGTAAATGATGGGGAATTTTTCAAGCCCTAAATCCTTATTTATCTTGAAACTGAATTTTTCTACTTAATAGTGTGCTTTTTCCAGATTAGTGTAAAAATCATATTTATTTTGTTGATTTTTTGATATATAAGTTATACACCAATTATGGTTTCCTCAATAGGATTTGGGTAGACAAAACCCTAGATTGATTGAAATTAGGGTTTTTGTCTTGAATTTTCCCTAAAATAGGGTCAAGATGAAGGAATTATGCTATAAATAAAACTAATAAATTAATTTCACTATTTATATGTGATCTTAGGTTGCTGGTGGATTGTAGAATGAAGTTGGAATTCATATAATTTTATGTATTTTGATTTGAAGGTCAAATGTTCAAGATATACCAAATAATTGTTTTTAAAAATAAAATTTAAAGAAAAACTTCATTTGTGGGCCTCCTTCTGAAATATCCAAGCATCGTAAATAGCTCAAAACCCACCGTTCTTCCCTAAAATTTGTGATTGAGGGTAGCTAGGTGATTTTGAGTGGATTTTGGTGGATGTTGACCTAGGATTGACTTATCTCAAGTTCTTCCCCATATTAAAGTTGAATAGTAAGTTCTTTGCTTCTTTTTCTTCTTTCATCCAAGTTTACTTAGGTTCATTGTGTGGCCAAAATCTATCTAAAAGTGGAGAAAAAATAGTAACCTCTCCATATTTTCTCTCTTTTCTTATGCTTTCATCTAGGAAGGATCCCTAGCTAAGGGTTTTGTAAAAATTTTCAAATTTAGAGAAGTTACATGGACCTTTTTGTAGAATTCTGGAATTCACCTTTTTGGAATAGGAGAGGAGGTATTTCACCTGCTTATGACAATAAGGGTGGGTGGAAATACACCCATTTATATGTTCAAGTAACCAAAAAACTCAATTTGAGATTCATGATGCTAATTTAGCCCCATTTTAGAAAATTTATTGATTTTTTTGGTAAAAAGGAATTTTTATTATGGAATTCAGAATTCATGCTTATTCTACAGAATTGTTCTAATATCAAACTTGCTAAACCACAACTATTCTAACTTCTACACACTGACCAAGGATCTAGTAGAGTTTTAGGAATGACGACTGGCCCCACAGACCACCACTAGCCTTAACTGCACACTCTGGTCTCACTCACGTGCAACTGGTCACCCATCCTATTACTACTCTAGGCTGATCTTGCTTAACCACATAGTTCTTTAGCGATGGGATCCCTAAAAAAGAGGTGCACCTTGGTGATATGGGTAGTCTAGTCATTCCTTTTAAGTGTTTGTGTGTTACATTTTGATAGATTCTAATATCTAGTATTCCATCCGTTGATAATTTTTGTTTTATCTCCTTACTGATGCAATATACTTCTTCTAACTTATTGTAGTTTCTGTTTGTGCACTACAAAATGTCAACCCAACTTACCATTTTTGCATAAATTACAATATATACATATATGTTCATGATTATTTTTATATGTTGTGTGACTTTCACCTATGCTATAATATTTATTTGTCAGTTGTGTTGTAGTAAATTCTGATCTAGAATACACCACTAACATAAGCTACTTAGTTTTTATTCTATTTTACTACTTAGCATGTACATTATAACTTCTAACATATTATGATTTGTCCTTGTGTATGAAAAAATGCCCACCATCCTTATAATTTGTTCCTACATGTTACATTGTCAATATTTCTATTGCAAATATGCCCACCATGCTCATAGTTTGTTCTTGTAGACACATAAACTCCATAAATATAGTGGTATTATAAATTTAAATTACATGAATTGAATATATGATTTGTGAACATATACCATATAAAATTTATCTGAGATTAATTTAGGAATTTACAATGATTTTCTCATAGATATTTTCTCTCGAAGACAAACTAATCTGGTTGAATTTGGTAACATACATAGTCATGACTTCCTAGTCCTGCAAACTTCAATATCAAGGATTACAAGACTTTGGGCTTAGTTTAGGAGAAAACCCTAAACATAATTTAAGTTATATCTTGAGGGACCTTAATGGGATGATGATAGTTAGTGCTTAGAAGACTAATATTGATGCATAAATATTAATCGAGCTTATTACATACAAAATTATAACTCATTTTATGTAGAAATTTGTTGCACCTAAGTTGATAACGACATTAATAAAGTGTATAATATAGTTTGAAGAGTCAATATTAATAAGCAGAGTCATTCTTCTTGATACATATGTATCAATGTATTTAGGTCTCACAACTCTTTGTATTGTAACTAATCCAACTAATAAGCTTAATAATGACCCAGATGAGATTGAACTCATTCCAAACATATAGGCATGATGCAAAACACCCTAATATGCATAAAAAGGAATATAAATATTAATAGATAATTACTTTGTGTTTAAATGAATGATAATATCACTAAATAAATTTAAAAGTAAGTTTTGAGAAACTGTTTTATGGAAAGATAAACCTAAAACAAACTAAATCTAAAGTTATTAGATATATTATTGTTATAATAATATATACCAAAATAAAAATATTAAAATATAATATATCAAATAACTAGGTGGATGATATCAAAAAAGGAAAGTAAGACAAAAATCAAAATCTACATAGTTAACTCATCAAGTGTCAGTATTTATTCAAATTGGGAAATTCTAGATACTTGAATTAAAAGAAATTGAGAAAAAATAATTACAAATAAAATAGTATTTGATTAAACTGTCAATATAGGATAAGTCTCACCTTGTTCACACCCATTATTTGCATTTCTCTAATTTTCATTGTTCCAGATTTTTTATACCTAGATCCCCTATCTGACAATGCATGCATCATCTTTCTCATCCCCTCTTTCCTTTTTCAGACCTCACACAATCATTCTAGAGTTTTTCTCTCCTAATCTCTCGCTCTAATATTCCTTGCACCATGACTTCTTTCTCTTTAGATTCCTCAATCCTTCCCAAAGCCAATAATCATACATTATCTAGGGGTTTTGTTATCTCTACCTCTCTATAAACCATCACTTCCCTTTCATTCTTGTTTTCATATCAGCAATTCCTTGTTTCCAAACCAAACCCCCTTACTATATAAGAAACTAGCTAATAACCTTTAGACGACTCCTAGTAATGTTTTGCAACCCTTGGAATCCAACCCCTAACTACCCTACATATGTTCTCTAAACTACCCCTCTCTATGATGGATGACTAGAGCATGTTGTAAGTTGTCTTGTCTTGGTGTTCCCTAAAGATGACTCAAAATCATTTTTAAAACCACCTATAAAGCTTATACAGACTCCAATTTGTCCCTCGCTTGCAATAATATTAGAAGCCTCTTTCTACTCGGTTATGACCTACTTAGCAATTAGATATTTCCTCATGAAATCATTTCTCAAACTCTTTGCCTGCTCTTTGATTTTGATCAATGAATCAATTTATGAAATTCATTTTTTATGTATCTTAGTTTCCTTCTATCTCCCAACTCTACTCTTCTTAGTGACAATGACGTTTGACATTGGGGAAGTTGCAGGTCATGAAAGATCCCATGCCACGACTCACTAAGACTGGGAGGTTTGGATGGAGCCACATGTGGTGCTTTCTTGTAGTGTTAAGTCTGTTTTTACCATTTTTCATTGAAGTTTATGGTGTTGTCATCATTCTGTAAAACGAACATGTCCAAGTGTGACTTTCAAGATTTAATTCTTATCATGTGTCATGTGTTATTTATGTCTTTTCATATTTTATTTGGTATTTGATCGTGTGCGTTTTGATTGTCATATAGATACTAACATATGTTGTTGCACATCAAGTAATTGACGTGTGATGTAGGGGTATTTGGTAATTATATAATGGAATTTGTTTAATAAATCAAAAATTCATTCAACTCTAATTATTCATTCATCAGAAAAATACATAAAAATATGTTCTAGAATAAAAAAATAGGGCCTATCATTTGATATAGGGTTTAGAACTTATTTTTGAGATATTAAAGATGTGATTTTTTGGATTTCTAACATGCTAGAGTCTGTATTCATAACAAACATATCAAAAATGATAAAAAATATAGAAAAACCATGTTTTAGAATCATGAAAATAATATATGTAATGGGATACTTTCCAGTAACCGGTAAGCATAAAAGTTTTTTTTTAGTTATAGTATTTAATAATATTTCAATCCTAAATCAATGTAAATGAATAATATGTAAATCAAGATCCTGTTGTGGAATGAAGGGTTTGACAATGGATGATTTTAGTAACTGGATCAGGCATGCTAAATTATTATAATTCATAATTGAGAAACTACCGATTTTCTCTCTCTTGTTATATTTGAAGACTTGAAATATTGGTTTTCTCAATGAGGCACAATATCCTAAATTGATTTCCATTTATATCTCTATTGGAAATTTTTATTGAAAGATCCCTTCTAGTAATTATCTCTCTCTCATCAAGCAATAAAATTGTTGGATCTTTATTTACATATCCTTTGACCCCACTTGTTATTCCATGAATGTTCTCATCTCTATTTGAACTAAACCTATGATCTTTTCTATTCTATTTGCACATGTGTGAGTTTGACTAGTCATATCTAGAAGTAGATACACCATATTTTCAGGATTTGATTTTATACTCCTATCAGGTATAAGCACTTTGTCCCCCTTTCAAGATGTTATATATTTAGGCATTGGATTTTATTTCTATTCCTAGCACTAAGGTTTTGTTTGTACTAACATGCTTCAGGTTTTACTCCTCTCTTATCACTATATTAATTGGCATAGAGGTTTTATTCCTCTTGCCCTTGGTTTGGAATTTATAAGTTCCTACCTTACTTTTTAGATTATTCTAGTCTTTTCTATAATTAACAAGAAATTATTTTATTTGATTATGATTTTAGAAATGTTTATGAGGCAAGAACCTCATCCTTATCGAATATATAATCTAAATGAATTGTATGATTACCTTTTGGCATCAATAATTATTCGATATCTATTTTGATGATTTCACATCTCTCCTTTGTTGGGAGCCCTAATTTGTTATTTGTTGTTCCTTTTTCTTATTATTTTCCAATTCCCCATTATTGCACTTTTTTTTTGATAAACTTCCACATTTCATCATTGATGGGGTTTGTTTCCAACCCCTTAGGTATATTGGACTTTGGAAGGATGACTAAGTTGACTAGGACATGCATTTGTGTAGATGATGTTCCTTAGGTGATAGAGTTGAAGTAGTCGGATTACCCTATGTTTCTATGATTAGTTATTAAAGTTTCTTCCACACAAACTCATATGGGTATCACCGTTGTAATCTTATAAAATTGTAAGGGACAAAATTTTGTTTTATTGTTGTATTTTGGTATTTTGACAACTTATTGAATATATTGGATGACATTGACATGCGAAAAGTTCATGTTGGTGCTTGGAATTGGGATTATTCCTTTTATTCAATTGAGTAAGGAGTGGATCCCCTTCTCGGCTTTCACTACCTGCAAGTATGGTATCAAATATAAGATAATTAATTAAATTCTGATTGTTCTGATTTTATCTCAAATAAGTTCCGTATAGGATCCTTAAGCTATGTGAAAACTCTAGATGAAATGTCTACCAATGTTGACTATTTGAATAGGGAAGAAATATATAACACCATATGAGGTACCCATTAGGGTCTTTAGTAGTTAAACCTGATGTGATGGGACCACTGGTGCCCAACCCTTCTAAGGTAGGTGGTATTCAATATTGCTCCTGTGATTTTATGAGATTTGCATTTAGGGTGGAATTAGGTAACGATGATGATAAAATAGTAGTAGAAAAAGATGTTAATGTGGAATACTTGTGGCAATGTTCTCTGATGCGTGCTTACTACATGTATTAAATACAAGTGCACGCATAAAAATAGTATAGGCCTACGAGACCCAAATGTCAAACTCATAGAAACGTATCCAGAGACTACTACTGTAACATCCCTGGCCTGGGTTATGCTTTAACCCTAGGTGTTTTGATTAAGAAAGATGATTATATGTTTAATCTCATCTTGTGAAAAGTAATTAGGGCTCATGAGGAACTTATGTTTCAATTTTGGTCCTGTTTGACCAATGTTGAAGCAATGATTTCTTACTTTGGACTAAAGTGCAAATTACCCAAGTTGAGGGGTTAACTTGCAAATTGCACATGATAAGATGTTCCTCTGATGTTGAGACATCATAAGGATGAATATGATATAGTAGTATGGTTTCTACAAGCCTGGACACCAAGATAGAGCTTGTTGGACAATGTTGTGTATTAAAACCTAGTTTTGGAGTAAAGTGCAATTTACCCAAAATCTAGGGTTCAATATGCAAATTACCACTTCAATAAGGTCCTTAATGTTTCTTGGAATCATGTATAGCAAAGAAAATGAGAGGGACTCCTCATTTGAACTAAGTTGGAGGAGAGAGAATCTTGACATTAAAATAATCAAGAATAATGCCTAATTGAAACCCTAATTCGATTTAGGGCAAAAATGAATAAAACATAATTGAAGGGCTTTCAACAAAAATGTTTTGGGTTGATTTTGAATAAGGATGGACGTTCCTTTGCTAAGATAAGGAACGAAAATATCTTAAGTAGGTGAAATTCCACTCACCTTATTATAAAGAAAAGTAATTTCCACTCACATATGGGATATTAATATAATAAGCATTAAGGTGCTTGATTTGCTTTTCTTTAAATTGAGGATAATGAAGGGGAATAAAAGGCAAAGGAAGGTGCCTAGTATCCATGGAATTTAGGGGGAAGAGGCGGCCATAATTTTTGGATTAATTGGATTTTTATAAGGCATTTTCTCTCTCATCAATTTCCTTATAAAAGTGCCTTTTCCAAATGAATTGAAAGGCTTTTTCGGCCCTTTCTTCTTCCTTTTCTTGGGATGAGCTCAAGGGGACTTAGGCGCAACAGGAGGACGAGCCCCAACCTGTTGGTAAGCTTCTTGACCCTCGTTCTTCATGATTTCATGGTGGAAATCGAAAATAAATTATGGATTCCTTCTTATTTCGATCTCCTCTTCAACCCTAGCCAACTTTTACAATCAAAATCTTGAGGACGAGCCTAGGGGGAGTTGCTAGAGCTTCATCCACCATTGATGTCGTGATATTGGAGCTTTGGAGCTCAATTGGAGGTGGGTTTTATAACTTAAACCCTCAAACATTGCTATTGCATCAATCTTCTATGCTTTGTTGATTGATTTCTTCAATTTTATACACTTTTGTTTCTTTGCTGCAAATTCCATCAAGAACGGTTGCTGTTCTTGGGTGAACTAAGGAAGATGATGATGACATCATCATAAGCAAGCACCTCATTAAATATCTTGGGAGCAAACGATCTCAAAAGTTGGGACCGAACGGTTTCACCAAAACCATTTGGTGACCAAACGGGTTGCAAACCGTTTGGTGGAAAATGGGTTCAAACCCGTTTGAAGGAGTTGACCAAGCGTTGACCGTTTGGTAATCTCGTTCCTAATTATTTAGGCTAATGACCCTCCAAATTGGAGGGTTTAACACAAAAGGAATCATAGGTTTAAGGCTAATCATATAGACAAATAGAATTGAATTAAGTGCTGATTTTCAACTTGAATAACTTGACCTGCTTGGGAAAACGGGTTCAAGACCGTTTGAGATGATTGACCAAGCGTTGACCGTTTGGGATTCCTGTTCATAATTATGGTGGTTAATGATCCTCCAAATTTGAGGGATTAACTCCAAAGGAATCATAGGTTGAAGGCTAATAAATTAGGAAAACCTAATTGGATTAAGTGCTGATTTTCAACCTAATTAACTTGACCTGCTTGGGAAAACGGGTTCAAGACCGTTTGAGTGAGTTGAACAAGCGTTGAACGTTTGGGATTACTGTTCATAATTATGTTGGTTAATGACTCTACAAATTTTAGGGGTTAACTCTCAAGGAATCGTGAGTTGAAAGCTATTCAATTAGGCAAACCCTAATTGAAAACAGTGCTGAAATTCCAATGAGTTAAGTTGATATTTTGGGTTGATTAGCCCAAACGGGTTCAAGACCATTTGGGGATCATCCAAACGGGTTCAAGACCATTTGGGGATCATCCAAACGGGTTCAAGACCATTTGGGGATCACCCCAAGAACGTTTGTAGGTCTGGGGTCAAGTATAGTTGATCAATTGAAGGTCCAAAGGTACCAAATCATACTGCAACTCAATGCTGATTTGTTGATCAACTCGATAGACCAATCCATGATGATTTTTCACTAAAGTCCAAAGGTTGGATGAGCCAAACGGTCTCGACCATCTGGAGCTCATCCAAACGGTCTCAAGAACGTTTGGTGGTCACCCAAGACCGTTTGGAGGTCTAGGGTTGAGTATGGTTAGGTGTTTGAAGGTCTAAAGGTACTAAGCTGATATACAATGCAATGTTGATTTGGTGATCAATCCAATGAACCAAACCCCAATTGGATTGCTTAGATTTGAGTGATACGATGGGCAAACGGTCTCAAGACCGTTTGGAGGTCATCCAAATGACCACAAGACTGTTTGGGGTCAGGTCATACCCAATTTGGATGATGGTTCAATGGTTTCAAAGCAACTAGTCTTACATTGATTAGTGTTGTTGAATCATCGATTCCAAACCCTAATTCAATTGAATCAAACCCTAATTGGTGATCAATTGAGGGTCAATTGAGGGTCAAATTAGTTGAAGGTTGACTTATCAAACTCAATTGAAGTATGAATATAGGTCCAATTGATGATTGGTTCCATGAATTCAATGATTGAAGGAATCAACATTGGAAACCCTAATTCAATTGGATACCTCATGTTATTGAAGGTCCAATTGATCAAACCTTTTTGGAAACCTAATGTAATTAGGTGAGAGATACCTTAATGGTACTAATTAAGAATGCATAACAAATGCATGGATCCAATACATGATGAAAACCCTAATTGAGGTTGATTCCATGTATAACCCTAATAAGATGTTGTCTACATGTGAAATCACTAATTAGGATGAATAGTAAACCCTAAGTTGAGGGTGTATCCAAGTGAAACCCTAGTTGAGTGTGTATCCATGTGAAATCCTAATTGAGGGTGATTTCATGCGAAACCCTAATTGGGAATGATTAGTAAACCCTAATTATGGGCAATGTGATATGAAATCCCTAATGAAGGGTGATGCTATATACAATCTCTATTCTAAAGAAGGGAGATGGTATGTGAAACCCTAATCCCTAATGAAAGAATAGAATTCATACTTGAATATGATTTATGAGGTGAACCCCTGTGGCACGACCGTGCAAGGTAGCACGGTCGTGGTGGATTTCACTTTGCACGACCATGCAAGGTAGCACGGCCGTGGTGGCTTCCCTTTGCACGGCCGTTCTTGGTTACACGGCTGTGGTGCTCTATGCTTGACTTAGAGCTGAATTGAAAGTGACCTAACATGGTCGTTTTGTTAATTTCCAACCTAAGGATGAGAGAGAAACTCATACCTTGTGATTATAATCATTTAATGATACATGATGAATGTAATAATTATGAATGAATACGTAGGATATCAATGAATGCTCCCAGAGGAGTGTAGCAATAAATTAGGGTTGGAGTGATAATACAAATATGAAACCCTAATTGATAAGAAAGGAAAATCCTAACCCTAGCTTTGGGTAAAAGGATGAAAAGCCCTAATTGATGGTAAACCCTAACCTTGGTAAGGGAATAGTGGTGTTACCCTGTATTGCATGATGTGTTGTGAACTTGATAAGTCTATTATCATGTGTGACAATCATGCAGGTCTCATGAGGTGATGATCATAGCCAGGTATGAGCTATGATGTCTATTTGATAAGAGTTAATTGGCCATATGTGCCATTATGTTTTTGTTACTTAGAAAGAAGTAACAAAATTAGTATGGGCTTGTAAGCCTTGTGAATAAAGTTGTTGCCTAGTGAGAGGTGACAAAATGTGAATGGCCTTAGGTGAATAAAGTTGTTGCCTAGTGAGAGGTGACAAAATGTGAATGGCCTTGTGAGCCATGTGAATAAAGTTGTTGCCTAGTGAGAGGTGACAAGATGTGAATGGCTTTTGAGCCATGTGAATAAAGTTGTTGCCTAGTGAGAGGTGACAAGATGTGAATGGATTTTGAGCCATGTGAATAAGTATATGATGGAAGTGGTACATGTCTCTTTATAGCATTTGTCTGAATAAAATATGTTTGAGAACTTGACTGATGCTAAAAGAATATGATAATGTACTTAATTAATCAAGTGAAATCTATTCATGTAGTGCTCTGACCATAGATCCATCATCGTTAGGAATAGGTGATGGTGAAACAGGTTGCTCCGCGGCATATCCTGGATTTCGTATATTTTTGAATATACGGGGGTCAATGGGCGAAAATATCCTTACGTCCTCTTGAAGTGATTGTGAGGAGGTAAACAAGAAACCTCTCAAATCCTTCATGAATAGGTCGGGATGGATGTATCATTAATCTCCCGATGATTGGGCCAGATGTTGTACCCATCTCCCAATGTTTTTGTCGGGTCGACGGAGATAAACATGAAATCTCTCGATTACCGACGAGAGTGTAGTTGACGTTGTAACTCTGTAGTGAAGTTGCCAGTATACCCTGGAAAGCTACGTTAGCAGAGACACGAGATGTCCTACGTTTTGTCTCGCACTGACCGAGACGTGGGAGGTCATGGAGTCTGGCTCTTCCATAGACCTATGTATGGTACCGGTTTCGACTTCGCAATGGCCGGTTGGAGTATGAGTGGTATACCTCATCTCCTCAGAGCATAAGTGTGATTGTAAAATGTAATCAGCCGTATAGCATGTTTGCTTAAGGATTGAATACGGAGATTCATTGGCTGATGTTGCATTTCTTTGTGCATTCCTTAGTAGATAAATGTTAATTATGTTTCTTTATATTATCTGCAAAGTAGACAGATGAATTACTTATCTACCATGGGTAGATGCAATGACCTCCTTGAGAATGGAGATTATCTTATTCTGTTCTATGATGAATAATTCTGCCTGATAATGTAAAAGTAATCCCCTGCTCAGTTTTAATTTGATAAACTGCAATAACAATGTTTTTGGTGGAGAGTTATATCTCTCGCTGTGGCAATTTTTCAATTGTCTCACCCCCGTAGGAAACATTTTTAGGTATGCATGGGAGGCAAGGCAGGAAATCCCTAAGATCAGAAAAAGAGCAGCAACAACAACAACAACAAGGACAGCAATCAGATCTCAGGTGGAGATATTTTCTGTCAAGTCATATAGATAGTAGTCCTATGTGTCGTCTCTGTACTCTCAGGTCCTCGGAGTTTTAAATGATTCAATCGGAGTTTTGGCATAGTGCCTCAAAGTTTTTATACCGCCTGTGTATATTTGTAACAGGGCAGTCAATGTTGTAATCCTTAAAAAGGAATTGTACAGGCTGTGTACTTGTGAACCAGGATGAAATGGAAACACTTTGGTTCTTGGTTAAAGAGTTTTCTTGTGAATGGATCTCTTTGAAAAAGTTTTAAAATTTTAGTGATTTTCAGTAATTCCGCTGCAAATGATTTGCTTCCACATGTTTTATTATTGTTAATGGCACTTGTTATCTTAAAGATGGTGAGTGTCGTTACAATTTAGTGGTATTAGAGCTCTAGGTTCGCTGAGTCTACAGAGACATAGGACTAAGTTGTTGAGTCTGTGTTAGTGTCCTCTAGTATACCCTATAATGATTTCTGCTTGTGCAGAGAAAGGGTAAAGTTTAAAATGACTGGAGAGCACAAGGAACACATTGCTAAGGGCAATGTTGTTGCACCAAGAAGAGGTGCAAGGGATCATGAAAGAATAGAATGAGTGCCTGAGAATCCCCATTAAGACCTGATCAGGATAGAGAATCCTATGATCATGCTCTTGTTGGGTAGATTAGGGCAACAGTAATGCATATGAGTGGACTGGATGCTAGGCTTATAACCTAGGTAATCAGTCCTTAATATAGAAAGCTTGATCTTAAAATGAGTTCCTAAATGACTTAGCCATTTTGGAACAAGGGAAAATATGGAAAAGATTAACTTATGGCAAGAAAGTAGACTCTGCCATGAGCTTAGACAGGTAATAAATATGTGATGGCAGTGCCCAAGAAGGGGCAATAAGCTGAGAAGTAGGTCATGATCTCTATAATTTTAGAGACATTTGCCTAATGGTTCTAAAAAGCCAAGGTTTTTGGTACAAATAGTGCAATAAATGCCTAGTGTACCAGGGCAGCAGCCCCTAAGTAAGTGTAAAGGTCTTAACCTTTCACCTGTAAAATTCCATGGCTTAGTTTTTGCATCAGTAATAAGACTAATAAGACCATGACGTGAGGACAATGCATGTTATAAATGTGTACATGTTGAGTACACTAAACCCCTTTTGTTATAAAAAGGAGGACTGCTGATTTGGTTTTCCCTATTAGTTGTCATATAGGAAAGAAATGATGAGAATTAGAATTAGAATTCTGTTCAAGTATTCTTTTAAATGTTCTATATTGATCTTACCTCTATGAAAGAGGAAGAGGTATAGAAGAGATGCCTGGATAAAATCCAGGGATGTTAAATCTTATGTTATGATAATATGAAAAACAAGAGATATGATAGCATGTAAGTGCATACTACTTGATCTCAGTACTTGTAAACCCTGATCAGGTTTACAACTATTGATGATAAAGTGAGTATGGAAACTCTTAGATTGATATCTTTTTGATTGCCCTGATCAAGCAATCATTCTGATACAATCTAATGAGTATCATGAAATAAGAAATACGGTATGGATAAATGTATCATACCTTAAGTACAAGAAAGAAGGATCTGATAGGAATTCAGATCAGTATGTGTATATGAGGAAGTAAAAATATGACCCTCATATGATGAGAAAGAGAACAAGGGAGGTGATCCCTGTTCAATAAAGTTGTAAATATGATAAAAGAAAGATGAGAATATGATGTGTTTTCAACACATGTGACTGATACCAGGGTAATGGATTCTGGTATCTGAGAATTATCAGATGGTTTAGATTAGCTACCTAGAGTGGTCAACTATGAAATTAGTCTGATTATATAAAATGATATGAACATCATATGTTAGGTGTTTATGCTTTGCATAAACATAACAACTAAATATGTCTTTAAGATAAAATCTCAATTGACTCTATGAGAATATTGTGAGAAGGAACTTTGTGTTGATCAAAGCTCTATGATGTCTCCATAACAATGAGGTGTTATGTAGAGACATGATGATATGATGAATGAATAATATATGATCCCTTTATCTGGGATTTCGGGGACGGAATCCTTGTTTGGGGTTTATAATTTGTAACATCCCTGGCCTGTGTTATGCTTTAACCCTAGGTGTTTTGATTAAGAAAGATGATTATATGTTTAATCTCATCTTGTGAAAAGTAATTAGGGCTCATGAGGAACTTAT
This sequence comes from Alisma plantago-aquatica, assembly GCA_963693085.1. Taxonomy (NCBI): domain Eukaryota; kingdom Viridiplantae; phylum Streptophyta; class Magnoliopsida; order Alismatales; family Alismataceae; genus Alisma; species Alisma plantago-aquatica. The sequence goes on along the minus strand of OY856413.1, from coordinate 85,940,075 downwards.
GTTTCAATTTTGGTCCTGTTTGAACAATGTTGAAGCAATGATTTCTTACTTTGGACTAAAGTACAAATTACCCAAGTTGAGGGGTTAACTTGCAAATTGCACATGATAAGATGTTCCTCTGATGTTGAGACATCATAAGGATGAATATGATGTAGTAGTATGGTTTCTACAAGCCTGGACACCAAGATAGAGCTTGTTGGACAATGTTGTGCATTAAAACCTAGTTTTGGAGTAAAGTGCAATTTATCCAAAATCTAGGGTTCAATATGCAAATTACCACTTCAATAAGGTCCTTAATGTTTCTTGGAATCATGTATAGAAAAGAAAATGAGAGGGACTCCTCATTTGAACTAAGTTGGAGGAGAGAGAATCTTGACATTAAAATAATCAAGAATAATGCCTAATTGAAACCCTAATTCAATTTAGGGCAAAAATGAATAGAAAAATAATTGAAGGGCTTTCAACCAAAATGTTTTGGGTTGATTTTGAATACGGATGGACGTTCCTTTGATAAGATAAGGAACGAAAATATCTTAAGTAGGTGAAATTCCACTCACCTTATTATAAAGAAAAGTAATTTCCACTCACATATGGGATATTAATATAATAAGCATTAAGGTGCTTAATTTGCTTTTCTTTAAATTGAGGATAATGAAGGGGAATAAAAGGCAAAGGAAGGTTCTTCGTATCCATGGAATTGAGGGGGAAGAGGAGGCCATAATTTTTGGATTAATTGGATTTTTATAAGGCATTTTCTCTCTCATCAATTTCCTTATAAAAGTGCCTTTTCCAAATGAATTGAAAGGCTTTTTCGGCCCTTTCTTCTTCCTTTTCTTGGGATGAGCTCAAGGGGACTTAGGAGCAACAGGAGGACGAGCCCCAACCTGTTGGTAAGCTTCTTGACCATCGTTCTTCATGATTTCATGGTGGAAATCGAAAAAAAATTATGGATTCCTTCTTATTTCGATCTCCTCTTCAACCCTAGCCAACTTTTGCAATCAAAATCTTGAGGAAGAGCCTAGGGGGAGTTGCTAGAGATTCATCCACCATTTATGGAGTGATCTTGGAGCTTTTTATCTCAATTGGAGGTGGGTTTTATAACTTAAACCCTCAAACATTGCTATTGCATCAATCTTCAATGCTTTGTTGATTGATTTCTTCAATTTTATACACTTTTGTTTCTTTGCTGCAAATTCCATCAAGAACGGTTGCTGTTCTTGAGTGCACGGAGGAAGATGATGATGAAATCATCATAATAAATCACCTCACCAAATATCTTGGGAGAAAACGATCTCAAAAGTTGGGATTAAACGGTTTCACCAAAACCATTTGGTGACCAAACGGGTTGCAAACCGTTTGGTGGAAAACGGGTTCAAACCCGTTTGAAGGAGTTGACCAAGAGTTGACCGTTTGGGAATCTCGTTCCTAATTATTTAGGCTAATGACCCTCCAAATTCTAGGGGTTAACTCAAAAGGAATCATAGGTTGAAGGCCAATCAATTAGACAAATCGAATTGAATTAAGTGCTGATTTTCAACCTGAATAACTTGACCTGCTTGGGAAAACGGGTTCAAGACCATTGGATATGGTTGACCAAGCGTTGACCGTTTGGGATTCCTGTTCATAATGATGTTGGTTAATGACCCTCCAAATTTGAGGGGTTAACTACAAAGGAATCATAGGTTGAAGGCTAATCAATTAGGAAAACCTAATTGGATTAAGTGCTGATTTTCAACCTGATTAACTTGACCTGCTTGGGAAAACGGGTTCAAGACCATTTGAGTGAGTTGAACAAGCGTTGAACGTTTGGGATTCCTGTTCATAATTATGTTGGTTAATGACTCTACAAATTTGAGGGGTTAACTCTCAAGGAATCGTCAGTTGAAGGCTATTCAATTAGGCAAACCCTAATTGAAAACAGTGCTGAAATTCCAATGAGTTAAGTTGAGATTTTGGGTTGATTAGCCCAAACGGGTTCAAGACCGTTTGGGTATCATCCAAACGGGTTCAAGACCGTTTGGGGATCACCCCAAGACCGTTAGGAGGTCTGGGGTCAAGTATAGTTGATCAATTGAAGGTCCAAAGGTACCAAATCATACTGCAACTCAATGCTGATTTGTTGATCAACTCGATAGACCAATCCATGATGATTTTTCACTAAATTCCAAAGGTTGGATGAGCCAAACGGTCTCAAGACCATTTGGAGCTCATCCAAACGGTCTCAAGACCGTTTGGTGGTCACCCAAGACCGTTTGGAGGTCTAGGGTTGAGTATGGTTAGGTGTTTGAAGGTCTAAAGGTACTAAGCTGATATACAATGCAATGTTGATTTGGTGATCAATCCAATGAACCAAACCCCAATTGGATTGCTTAGATTTGAGTGATACGATGGGCAAACGGTCTCAAGACCGTTTGGAGGTCATCCAAACGACCTCAAGACCGTTTGGGGTCAGGTCATACCCAATTTGGATGATGGTTCAATGGTTTCAAAGCAACTAGTCTTACATTGATTAGTGTTGTTGAATCATCGATTCCAAACCCTAATTCAATTGAATCAAACCCTAATTGATGATCAATTGAGGGTCAAATTAGTTGAAGGTTGACTTATCAAACTCAATTGAAGTATGAATATAGGTCCAATTGATGATTGGTTCCATGAATTCAATGATTGAAGGAATCAACATTGGAAACCCTAATTCAATTGAATACCTCATGTTATTGAAGTTCCAATTGATCAAACCTTTTTGGAAACCTAATGTAATTAGGTGAGAGATACCTTAATGGTACTAATTAAGAATGCATAACAAATGCATGGATCCAATACATGATGAAAACCCTAATTGAGGTTGATTCCATGTATAACCCTAATAAGAGGTTGTCTACATGTGAAATCACTAATTAGGATGAATAGTAAACCCTAAGATGAGGGTGTATGCAAGTGAAACCCTAGTTGAGGGTGTATCCATGTGAAATCCTAATTGAGGGTGATTTCATGAGAAACCCTATTTGGGAATGATTAGTAAACCCTAATTATGGGCAATGTGATATGAAATCCCTAATGAAGGGTGATGCTATATACAATCTCTATTCTAAAGAAGGGAGATGGTATGTGAAACCCTAATCCCTAATGAAAGAATAGAATTCATACTTGAATATGATTTATGAGGTGAACCCCTGTGGCACGACCGTGCAAGGTAGCACGGCCGTGGTGGATTTCACTTTGCACGACCATGCAAGGTAGCACGGCCGTGGTGGCTTCCCTTTGCATGGCCGTTCTTGGTTACACGGCTGTGGTGCTCTATGCTTGACTTAGAGCGGAATTGAAAGTGACCTAACATGGTCGTTTTGTTAATTTCCAACCTAAGGATGAGAGAGAAACTCATACCTTGTGATTATAATCATTTAATGATACATGATGAATGTAATAAGTATGAATGAATACGTAGGATATCAATGAATGCTCCCAGAGGAGTGTAGCAATAAATTAGGGTTGGAGGGATAATACAAATATGAAACCCTAATTGATAAGAAAGGAAAATCCTAACCCTAGCTTTGGGTAAAAGGATGAAAAGCCCTAATTGATGGTAAACCCTAACCTTGGTAAGGGAATAGTGGTGTTACCCTGTATTGCATGATGTGTTGTGAACTTGATAAGTCTATTATCATGTGTGACAATCATGCAGGTCTCATGAGGTGATGATCATAGCCAGGTATGAGCTATGATGTCTATTTGATAAGAGTTAATTGGCCATATGTGCCATTATGTTTTTGTTACTTAGAAAGAAGTAACAAAATTAGTATGGGCTTGTAAGCCTTGTGAATAAAGTTGTTGCCTAGTGAGAGGTGACAAAATGTGAATGGCCTTAGGTGAATAAAGTTGTTGCCTAGTGAGAGGTGACAAAATGTGAATGGCCTTGTGAGCCATGTGAATAAAGTTGTTGCCTAGTGAGAGGTGACAAGATGTGAATGGCTTTTGAGCCATGTGAATAAAGTTGTTGCCTAGTGAGAGGTGACAAGATGTGAATGGCTTTTGAGCCATGTGAATAAGTATATGATGGAAGTGGTACATGTCTCTTTATAGCATTTGTCTGAATAAAATATGTTTGAGAACTTGACTGATGCTAAAAGAATATGACAATGTACTTAATTAATCAAGTGAAATCTATTCATGTAGTGCTCTGACCATAGATCCATCATCGTCAGGAATAGGTGATGGTGAAACAGGTTGCTCCGCGGCATATCCTGGATTTCGTATATTTTTGAATATACGGGGGTCAATGGGCGAAAATATCCTTACGTCCTCTTGAAGTGATTGTGAGGAGGTAAACAAGAAACCTCTCAAATCCTTCATGAATAGGTCGGGATGGATGTATCATTAATCTCCCGATGATTGGGCCAGATGTTGTACCCATCTCCCAATGTTTTTTTCGGGTCGACGGAGATAAACATGAAATCTCTCGATTACCGACGAGAGTGCAGTTGACGTTGTAACTCTGTAGCGAAGTTGCCAGTATACCCTGGAAAGCTACGTTAGCAGAGACACGAGATGTCCTACGTTTTGTCTCGCACTGACCGAGACGTGGGAGGTCATGGAGTCCGGCTCTTCCATAGACCTATGTATGGTACCGGTTTCGACTTCGCAATGGCCGGTTGGAGTATGAGCGGTATACCTCATCTCCTCAGAGCATAAGTGTGATTGTAAAATGTAATCAGCCGTATAGCATGTTTGCTTAAGGATCGAATACGGAGATTCATTGGCTGATGTTGCATTTCTTTGTGCATTCCTTAGTAGATAAATGTTAATTATTATTCTTTATATTCTCTGCAAAGTAGACAGATTAATTACTTATCTACCATGGGTAGATGAAATGACCTCCTTGAGAATGGAGATTATCTTATTCTGTTCTATGATGAATAATTCTGCCTGATAATGTAAAAGTAATCCCCTGCTCAGTTTTAATTTGATAAACTGCAATAACAATGTTTTGGCGGAGAGTTATATCTCTCGCTGTGGCAATTTTTCAATTGTCTCACCCCCGTGGGAAACATTTTTAGGTATGCATGGGAGGCAAGGCAGGAAATCCCTAAGATCAGAAAAAGAGCAGCAGCAACAACAACAATAAGGACATCAATCAGATCTCAGGTGGAGATATTGTCTGTCAAGTCATACAGATAGTAGTCCTATGTGTCGTCTCTGTACTCTCAGGTCCTCGGAGTTTTAAATGATTCAATCGGAGTTTTGGCATAGTGCCTCAAAGTTTTTATACCGCCTGTGTATATTTGTAACATGGCAGTCAATGTTGTAATCCTTAAAAAGGAATTGTACAGGCTGTGTACTTGTGAACCAAGATGAAATGGAAACACTTTGGTTCTTGGTTAAAGAGTTTTCCTGTGAATGGATCTCTTTGAAAAAGTTTTAAATTTTTAGTGATTTTCAGTAATTCCGCTGCAAATGATTTGCTTCCGCATGTTTTATTATTGTTAATGGCACTTGTTATCTTAACTATGGTGAGTGTCGTTACAACTACTAACTATGACTCAATCAGATACACCTATTGAAAAAGGTGATTGGACGATTAATTGACTAATTGCAAGAATTAAAATTAAATTACTGAGGTTGTGATCATAAATTGAATTTGATTCCCTAGGAATACCATTTCATCACAGTTTATATTGCAATTAGCATTATTTATCAATATTTAGTGCTCCTACCCCTAGACCAAGGGACCTATAGAAAGAATTACCCACTTTCATAGTGTAATTCACTACATGATATAATACAAACCCCACTCTTATAGTGATATAATTATTAGTTTAACAAATCCTCTAGGCTAAACCCTTCACATCTGTAAGACCTTTCTCGAGGCGTGGTCTAGGATATGTAAAACTATGACTTATCCAACCCTTAATCCCTCTGTCAAAGTGATTAACAGTCTAAGAAATCAACTATGATGATCAAGAATAGATAATTCATGAAGGAATCGTAGAGTTATGTCCATAAATTAGTAAAAACACATATATTATCTCATATTGTCAAGTACAACACATAACTGGGTACTTTCATGTCGTAAAGAATTAGGGATTTGCCTAACATGATTTCAGTTTCCATACACATAGATAGGGAAGATGAAGGTGAGGAAAACATTAACGAATTAATGGAAACCCCTGGAGAAGGTGATCAGAATGACTGCCTCTAATGAACGTGATGATTTGTTGTCTTCTGACTGTAAATCCATCCATCAAAAGTGCTTGAATTATCCAAAATGTAGATTTCTCCTCTCCTTTCTCTTCTCATGACTCTTTCTGTTGTGCAACAAACTCTAGCATGATTATTAGGTCTGGCCAAAATCATCTCTAGTCATAAGATTGAATTAGAGTGTCATTAAGTCATGACCCTTGGATTAATTACAATCTTTAATATTGCCTGATTGCTACAAGTCAGTACCACTTATAGGATGTCAGTGGCACTGAGTCCTCTTCTGGGTCACGACTCCATGTGAGTTGTGGTACTACCGACTAAGGCATCGATAGCACTGAGTTCCTCCCTGACATCTTTGGATGATTTTTCTATGTACAAGTCGATACCACCGAATGGAGGTTGGTGGCACGAAATCACTCTAGTTGTGATAATGTTGATCAAGTCGGTAGCACCGAATCTACTGCTGGTACCATCGAGCATTTTCAACTCATGTCTGTCCTTTTCTTCCATTGTCGGTACCACTAAAAATACTGTTGGTAAGATCGAGCTGATCCAGGACTTATCAATTCACCTAAAATTCAAAATAAAGAACATAAGTCCTATAATTTATGATATATCAATATAACATAGAAACAATAGATAATATTTGATGCAAGCATGTGTCACATGCTAATGATGATAAAAACATGCATATGTAGTATCAAAATAGCAAAAATGCCTAAAATACATAATCAAATAGGCTGTGAAAAGTAGATAATATTTAGTACATCATTCTTGCTACTGATTTTAGATTAGTCTTTTATTGTATTTCATATAGTTTTTATCGCCATTGTTGCTTTCTATTATACTACTATATGTAAAAAATATGGAATTTTATCGATGGTTTCTTAAACTAAGTCATAACAAAGAAATTATTGAGTTTGGTAGAGAAACCCTAGAACTAGTTAGAACCAAACTCTAAACCTAGTTTTGACAACAAAGTGATGACTAAGTAGGTGTGTATTGCACCTAAGGTTAGTGGACCAACCCTCTTTTACTCAATTTGGTTGTGGAGAGTTGTACCCAGTATTAGACCCTAATATGAAAACTAGGATTGTTATACGACATAATGACTTAGACTCTATTACTTGAGATTGTCTATTTGGAGGCATGACCTATGTACATAATCAACATGCCTAGTAATCATGGCTAAAAGATGTATATATACCATGGCCTATTAGGTTAACCATTTCACGTGGTAGAGAGTAGTTGATTGATAAGTGTATGGATAATTATATTTCGAGGATGAAATCCCTTTTAAGGTTTAGAGTCTTGTAACATACTGAAATCTGACTTTTTTCCATGGAAACTTTGATCTCAAGGATTATAAGACTTTGGGTTTAGTTCAAGAGAAAACCCCAAACATGCTTTAAGTTATATCTTGAGGTACCTTAACACAATAGTGATAATTAGTATATATAATATTATATTAATGAATAATAAATAATTTTTCTTATTACTTATTAAACCTAACTCACTTGACGCAGTGATTTTTTAAGTTGTGGTGATTATCACACAACAAGTTCCGTAGGGATGAAATCTGTAGGTTTTACCTTAACTAAAAGTACAACGATCCCATCCACAAGAGGATAGATCTTATCATAGTATAGTTCAGGATCGAACCCAAAGGAAAACACTTTAAAGGATTGACTTATAAAAAAACCACACGAGAACTAGCATTTAAAACAAAAGATGATGTTTGTAGATTACACTAATATCATAATAGAAAAAGTATGAATTTAAGTTGTATATATCAAATAAAACTAGGGTGGATGAGTTTCACCATTGTTGCCTATCATTCACTATCTAACTACATCATAAATAGTGCATACACACATACATTGAGAGAGGTTGAATATCCCTTTTGACATAAGGACTAAAACCTAAAAGATATATTCTAGTATCATCATCGTGTCACCTAGAGACCATTTACCTATTATCTCAGATGCACCTGTCAAAAGTTATTATCAAGTGTTTAACATGAATCAATGGTATACTAGATCTCATGTTCTAAGTTCTCTACATCTTATATTTGGCCAAACAATAATTGCAAGAAATAAATCCGTAACAAGTATTCTTGATATAGACATAACAATAGTAGGAAAGAGAAAAAAATGGGTAGCATGGATACTGCTCGCATCCCAACAAGAGGATTGATCACTCATGGCACAATAACAAGTGCAACAAGGAAAAAGAGAGAAAAAGCCATCATCACATAGAAGAAGGAATCACAATCATGGTGCGCAAAAGTGGTCCTTCAAAACTAGAAACAAAGGTGATGAACAAGTAGTAAGAAAACCCCATGGACGTCCATCAGAGGTGAATAAGAAGTCATGAATCTCCCTTCCTTGTTGGCAGAATCTACTATTATGGAGGCAAAGTAGGTGGAAGATGAAGGTGGATCGATGACCAAAATACATCTTGGATCTAGATTTTTTTATGACCAGGACCTTGGTGTTGTAATGGAGGTGGAGATGTTATTTATCGATGAAAATGGTCTATGGAAATTGTAGACGGATGCTCATGACTAATTTTGGCAGTAACAATGTCGGAGGCCGATCCCTTTACATGGAGGCAAGGCCTTGTATTTATAGACAACTTCTAGGGTTCAAAAGACTCCTAACCATCTTGTAGTTAAGTCACCATCCGCCATGGATGATAAGGGACAGTTCCACAAGGAATACAAGGGTATTGGTGTCTCCCATAATACTCATCAGAAGGCAAACAGATGAAGATTCCATTGGTTGGTGAATAGCAAAAAGCTTTGTTGGTTGATAGGTGCATGATCTCCATCAGGAGGTGTCCATCAGTAGGTAGGCACTGGACTTACTTCAATTAATATGTTTTTGGCATCCTTAGCTAATAATGCATAGATTTCATCAATACGAGCATTTTGTGTTCATCGATAGGCAAGAACGCAGTGTTTCCATAATTTGTTGCCTAAGGGGGCTTGTTGTCAGTTGTTGAGTAGAACTTTCCATCGGTAGTCAATTGTGAAAAGGTATATTTTAAGTATACCGAAAAGATTTCAATACAATGTGAACCCATTTAGGAGGACTATTGGTGTATGGAGAACGACCTGCAGTCATGAAGCACCAACCAATAAATATCATAAATTGATGAAGGGACGGACCAATGAAAATTTGTTCCATTTATTAAAACAATTCTTGTACCTGTTGGTCAATCAGCAAAACCACCATATCCTACATTGGTGCATAACATATAAAGCTAAAACCTATAATGTAATTCACAAAATTGGAACAAAACCTTACAAATTAAAATAAAACTTAGTAAAACTAAATGGAAGCTAATTCTTAAGTAAAATGAAAAACTATGCTAAAAGTGAAACTAAAACTAGGATGAATATGAATTCATTAGTTATACCTAATTTGATAAAATCATTAAGAAAATGTAGAATATAATTTGAAGATAAATATATTAAATAATGACATCACTAGTCCTAGTACATGTCCATCAATGTATTAATGTCTCACACGATTCACTAATATAATTAATCCAACTAATAAGGTTGATAATGATTAGGAAGAAATTGAACTCATCAACACTTGTGGACAAATTGAAAAACACCTTAGTACACATGAAAGGAATATATATATATATATATATATATATATATATTAGTGCTTAATTAGTTTCTATTTAAAGGAATGATAGTATCAATAAATGAATTTAAAAGGACATATGAGTAAATTATTGTTTATAGTTGGAAGTAGGTTCTTGGAAATTATTTCATGAAAGAATAAACCTAAAATAGAAAATATCAAGTTATTAGTGAATTTTTTTAATTATAATAATATATAATACAACAATAGTATTAAACTCTAAAATATTAAATAACTTGGTGAAACAATCTCAAAAGAGGAAACTAATGCAAAAATCAGAATATAAAAAGTTAATTTAATTTAGATGTTATTTTCATTTAAATTAGACATTTCTATACACCTATACTAATTTATAAAGAAATTTTTAAAAATAACTAAAAAGAGAATATAATTTGATTGAGGGCGAAACTGAGGATAATGCATGCCTCGACCACTCTTTTTTGATTTTCCTTGAGTTTTAATTTCTGCATTTTGTCACAACCTAGATTTTCAGTTTGAAAATGCACACATCATCTTTGATCCTCCCCGTTTTCCTTTCTCAAACCTCACATAGTAGTTCCAGAGTTTCTCTATATATTCCCACTCCTTCCCAAGTCCAATGGTCCTAGATTTTCTAGGATTTCATTGTCTCTACCTCTCTATCAAGTTATAATTTTCCTTTCCTTCCCATTTCTATCTCCAACGAACCCCATTCCCATTTCTATCTCCAACGAACCCCACTTCTAAATCATACATCCTTTTATATAAGAAAGTAGATAATAACCTTCACATGACCCCTAAGTAGTTGTTCTGACCCCTTGTCCAAACACGTCTGACCTCTAACCACCCCACATATCTTTTTTAGAACTCCCCTCTCTTTAGAAGACAACCATAGCTAGTCATGACATCGCCATCCTTGGCACGACCTAGTGATGAGCTAGAATCATTTTTTCACCACATGTAAATCTTCTACATCTACCAATTTGTCCCTCCCTTATGGTAAGATCATACACATCTTTCTATTTAGTTTTGAAATACTTACCAGATGATGATTTCCACATGACATCATCTGTCAAATTCTTCGTGAAACACTCCTATTTTGACCAATGAGTCAATTCATGTGATTCATCCATGATGCATCTTGTTTCATTCTATCTCCTCCCGATGATGAAATTTCACATATAAAAAAAGTCATGGTAGAGCATATGCCATAGCTCACTAAGATTGGGAGGTCTTAATGGAATTGATTGTGGTGGTTTCTCACATTGTTAAATTAGTTTTTACCATGGATTGAAGGTTGATGGTGTTCCTGGCAGTGTTTCATCATTCCATAAAATGAACATATCCAAGTGTGATTTTTCATATTTAACCCTTGTTTGATTTGATTCTTGTCACACATCATCAAAATTTATATCTTTTTATCTTCTATTTGGTATTTATTTCAATGAGGTTTGATTGTCATATATAGACTGATATACCATGTCACACATCAAGTAATCCATGCATGATATAATGGTGCTTGGGTAATTAAACTATGTATTTTGGTTAATAAATAAGTAAATAATTCAACTTAGATAATTTTCAAATAATTATATATTCATCAAAATTTACGTGAAAATATGTTTTGAAATCAGGTCTAGGTTTTATAATCTAAATCTTTATATTGAAATGTGGTTTTAAGGTTCCTTATTGTATAAAACTTGTAAGAATCATAACAAATAGATCATAAATAAAAAATATAAAAACATGTGTTGGAATCATAAAAATTATATTCATATAATGGAATAGTTGTTGGTAAGCAATAGACATAAGAAGTCATTTTTTAGAGTTTTAGTATTTATTGAAAATTTAACCCTAAATATTTCTAAAAATTTGATAGGTGAACTGATACGTTGATGTGGGATTAAGGTTTGATCATGCTCTTTTAGGATTATGCACCAGGTATGTTGCATTCTTTGACTCAAAATTGGGAGATTACTCATATTCTCTTTCTTGATCTATATGAATATTTAAATTTGAATTTCCTTTAAAAGGCATGATATAGAAAATGATTTCCCATTTTTATATCTTTTGGAAATTTTATTGAAATATCCCTTTTGTTATTTCTTTCTTTCTCATCAATTATTTAACTTGTTGGATATTTATTTACGGTTCCACTGACCCACTTGTTATGCCATGGGTGTTGTCATCTTTTTCTAGTACATGAATATTTTTTATATTGAACTTATGTTCTTTATGCATGTGTGATTTTGACTATTCATACCTAGAGGTAGATACAACATATTTTTAGGAGTTAGTTTTATTCTCCTGCCATGCATTGGGGTTTTATTCCCTGTGACAGATGTGATATATTTAGGAAATGGATTTTATTCCCTGCCATGCACTGAGGTTTTATTACTCCTACCATCCACTGCCTATTTGTCTCCTCTTTAATACTATATTTATTTGGAAATGGAGTTTTGGTCCTCATGTCCTTATCTTGGAATTTATCAGTTCCTATCATGTTATTATATTATGCTAGTATTTGTTATAATCGACATGCAATTGCCTTATTTAATTGTGATTGTGGAATTGCTTAAAAGGCAAAAATTGCATCCTTATTGATTATCATATTTAAATCAACTACCTCATCACTTTTAAGCATAATTTATCATTTGATATCCATTTGGATGATTTCCCATCTCTCTTTTGGTTGGGAGCCTTAAATTGTTAATTGGTGTTATTTTTCTTATTGTTGCCCAATTCCCTATAATTTTCACATACCAACCTTTACTGATAGATTTCCATGATTTTTTTGGAGTTTACTTTCAACCCCTTAGGTAAAGAGGACTTTAATGACTAAGTTGATCGAGACATTAATTTTTGTATATGATGCTCCTTAGGATATTTAGTTGAATCATTGGGATCACCCTTTGCATTGAAGATTAGTTATTATAGTTTCTACCTCATATATTTATCCATATAAGTGCCAACCTAGTAATCTTATAATATTTTAGTAGTCAAAATTTTCTTCTGTTGTTGTATTTTTAAAATACTAGTTGAATATATTGGATCACATTTCCATGCAAAAAAAATTGTGTTGGTGTTTGAAATTAGAACTGTTATTTTTATTGGATAAAGTAAGGAGAGGATCCCTTTTCAAGTCTCATTCTTTACAATGTTCTTCGTAGTTCTCTTCAAATGTACTGGGTTTGAAGGTATAGATTCTTAAAAAACATTTTCCTCCTATTTGTGTTGAATCTAAAAACACTGCCAACGATTGATGTGATGTCTCTTGCACTAGGTGCGAAATTGTGTTTTTTATTCTTTTTTGAAATTTACCACAATGTCATGGAAATAACAAGTAATAATATCCTCCCACCTTTTCCTTCTCAAATAATCATTCTTAGCATCACCAGGAGTAGACGAGTCAACAATAAGTTCTATCTTCCATCTACCTAGAGATATTGACATGCGTAAGGGTAGTCATAGGCAAAGACATATGACCCAGAGGGCAAGGACAAGCCAGGTTCATGGCCCGGTGCAAATTTACCAAATTCTTCCATGAGTGATATTTAGGGGTTTGAAGACAAAGGACATGATTATTAGATTGGGGAGGAACACATGAACGGAGAAGAGGAACTTTCTAACAATCCTCTCCGTAGTCTACTTGTACACCTAGAAGGAGAGGATTTCCCCTTGCTGCACCTAGAAGATTAAGAGGCCTTCAACTACTGACTTGATAAGGGTGTTCCTCCCCACCATTGGTTTCTTGGTTATTGACCACCTCATGGTTATCTCTTCTAATTAGTTAGTGTAATTAGTAAAGTCACTCACCTTGGGATTACCACCTACCAAGGGAAATCTGAAGTACCTAGTTGGTAAAGAGCGTGTTTTGATGCCCAAAGATCCCTCAATAACCCTCTTATTGTCCTCAAAATTAGATGATAAGAAGAGTTGTGTCTTATTCTCATTGATATCTAAACCCATCTGATCCTCAAATACAGTCAGGAGTTGCTTGAGATTTTGAAGATATCTTCGTCTTTCCTTAGCAAACAATAGCACATCATCAGTGAATATGAGGTGATTCATCACCTTTCTAACATACAAAGTATAGTTTCCTATCTCCTTTAGTATTTCTACATCCATAATCACTTGTTTATAGTATTCCATGATTATAGTGAATAGCAATGGTGAGAGTCGATCCCCCTCCCTCAATCCATTCAAAACCTAAAACTATTCCTTTTGGGGAGCCATGGACTATCATTGAGTAGCTTGTTGTGCCCACACATTGTCTCATAAGAGATATCCATTTATCTTTGAATTCCATCTGCTCCATTACCCACCATCTCTTATCCCACCATAGACTGTCAAATGCCATGGAAACATCTACTTTCATATAGACTTTTTTTATGCCCCCTATTCACATTAAAGTCTAACATGAATTGCCCATCCAGAAATGCGCAGTTGTTGATGCTCCTGTCGGAGACAAAGGCACCTTGATTCACTGACATTAGTATTGAAAGGACGAACTTTAATCATTCACATAGTATCTTGGTGATAATCTTATATTGAACATTACAACACACACATGGCATATAATTAGTCAGTGATGTTTTTATCTTCTTCTTTGGGGGTGAGAACTAAAAAGGCATGGTTGATATTCCTAAGCATACAACCTCCTTCCATAAACCACTTGATGCTTCTGCATAAATTGATGTTGTTGATGTCCCATGAACCCCTGATGAATTGGGCGTTGAACCCATTCAGTCCTGGCGATTTGTTCATTCCTATGCTCCACAATGCCTTCTTTACTTCCTCCTGATTAATAGTTCTAGATAAAATGTTGTTATACATGTTTGAAAGTTTATACCTCCATTGCACATCTTCCATCTTTTGGTCTTCTGTTTGATGCCCAATTTATTCCTTTGTAGCTATTTCTATCTATGGGTTTTTGACACGCTTTTTTACGTGCGTCGAATGCAAGTGTACGCGTCAATGTAGTAAAGGCCTTTGTGAGGCCCGAGTCAAACTCAGGGACACTGAATCATCGGAGACTACTACTAACTACTCATAATCAGCTAGACCGGTTAAAATGGTTTAAGAGTTGTTGTAAAATTAAAAGAAAATGAAAACAAAATAAAATAATCGATTAAAGGTTTAATTTAATCAATTCAAGTGGAGATCTTTAGGATTGTGGTTTCACTGCGGGTTATCATTGCATGAATTTCTATATAGTTACTCAGATTCATCTCTCTATCCGGGTAGTGGCCGGTAATCAGAATTGCCCAATGTCGTGGTATAATTCACTACCTATGTCTAGGTCGGTTCCACCGTCATAGTAACCTATACCCTAACCTAGGTGCATTAGAAACGACCTCTGGATTTCCACCATTAACCTTACATCACCTTGTTCAAGGGATTTGTCAATTAATGTGAATTTCATCTCTTTTCAACCGTTAATTCTTCTTTCAAAGTAATTAAGGGCATTAGATTATTATTATGGTGATCAAGCATAACAATATAATTGAGAAAACAAAATCATACCACGGATTTAAGAGATTAATGATGAATTACTATGATAAAAACGTCATACAATGCTTCCCCGGGCTACTCCTGGTCCTAAAGACAAAGGGGATTAGCCCCGCATGTTCATCTCAGAGAAAAACATGGTAGAGAAAAGGGGAAACATGGAGAAAAACGTGATTAAGTAGAGAAACCCCTGAACGGAGAAGATCCAAGTGTTCCTTGGCGTAGAATGCGCGATCTCCGGCCTTTCGGCGGTGGAAAACGTCTTCTTCGACGTCCGGAATGGCTGGGGCGTGCTTCTGGGCTCCGTTCTTCTCTCCACCCTTCTAGGGATGTGTGCAGCGGCTAATGACGTGATAGATTGCTTTTGGCCACCGTCATTAGGTATAATCATCGAGTTAGGTTGCAAAAATATCATAGCCCTCAGATTTAGATCAATATGAAGAAAACTTGTATCTGACAGTGTCGATACCATCGACGCAGGTCGATGGTATCGACCCTGCACGGTATCGGCTGGTCTTCTTTTCTTTTCTTTTTCACGACTGATGCTCACTCGATACCATCAATGAGGGTCAATGGTATCGACATCCTAAGGCGTCAGTTTTTGTCCTTTTCTGTCGTTGTAGCTCCACTTGTCGATAGTATTGACTTCTGGGTTGATAGTATCGACTATCTTCTCGCCAGCAACCTGATGGTATATCGATACCATCGACTCTCCTGTCGATAGTATCGACTTTGTGATGCTCCTTGCGGCTGGAAACCTGTGGCCTCGTCGATGGTATCGACAACAGCAGATATTCGTTTTTCCTGAAATTGTAACACAAAACCACATAAGCTGAAATAAAACATATTATTGTAATTATTTATACACAAAATACCAAAATAAAGGAGATTTATCATAGAGAAGGATCGTAGACCAAAGTAGATGAATTATGCAATATTAACCACCAAAATGACCAATAAATGCATAAAACACAAGTAAAAAATGTCTATAAATATTACTCAAAATCGTCGCATCAAACTCCCCTAAGCTTGAACATTGCTCGCCCTCGAGCAACTAAACTTTAGAATAGAATTGCGAGGGTCAACTAAAGAACAGATTGTCACAACAAACATCACCATATGATCCCCACCAGACATTCACATTCTGGCCCTTACTAACGACAGAATGATAATTACCCTAAAGGTGACAATAATCATCCATAAAAGATATCTACCTCAAAATTGATGAACACTATCATATAAGGCAGTTAGCATAATAAAATTCGCCGGTTCAGACTCAGTGCATCTTGTGATCTCCTATTCTACGTTGCTCGCCCTAACTACCATCTACATGGAAGCAACTCTTCTGATATTCACAAGTGAGGAGAAAATCACGGTGGCCTACCAATTCGAGCAACGGGTGGATGGAATGGGTGGCTTATGGAAGAAATGGAAGCATTATATAGTTTCAACATGCATAAAGCAAACATGCCCTAAATGATGCATATGCAAGTGTAAATGCCCTAATGCCTACATTTGGATGGAATGATGCATGCACTATCATTCCGTCTCAAGGTGAGATGGAATATTTAAGAGAACAACATCATGTTCTTATTCTTCTTAATATGCAGTGAAAAACATGTTCCTTTCTCCCTCTCAATCCTATTTACTTCTCAATTCTTTTTTTTTTTCATATTTTTCTTCTCTTTTTCTTTTTTTCTTTTTCTTTTTATAGGCCCTTATATCCATAAGTGACCATGAATTATTTGCTAGGCTCACTTTTTCTGCATAGCTCAAATGTTTGAAGCATTTAGAAGGTATGGAACAAGTTAATCACCCTTATTGTTTCAGTAGAAAAAAAGATACATGATGTACTGTATGCATAAAAATTATGAATGCAGCTAAATGAGACACACCTAAGGATAATGTGCATGTATAACTACTCTATTTTTTATTTTCATGCAAAACATGTGAAAATACTTTGCAATGCAAGACCTATCTACATGAGATGCATTCAACAAGATTAAAACCGTAATGTACTTCCAATTCTTATGGTGGATTATGAAAAACAATGAGGTGGATAGATCACAAGACTAATTGACTGAACCTTTGTAAATTATTATGTGTCCCTCCTTACTGACCTGTATAGTAATTAAGAGGTTTCTCTCTCTTACTTCAAATTAAAGTCTCATTATCATTTGGTCAGTTTAGGTTCACACAACCAATTCCACCCACTTTTCATGAATCATTAGGAATGTATAGTTGTGATTTTCTATTTTAAAGTTGACAAACCCAATCATTTTCTTAAGTTATGTGCTCAAAGTTGAACAACACAAGCTTGCAAACACTAAAGAATTTTAAGTTTTCCCTTAATTCCCATGTACAAGCAAATGAGATGACACATGACTTAAGACATCCACAATTACACTAGATAGAGTGTGGATCCTACAAACAAACTAAAGAAATAAGAAAAACAAATGACAAAAGACAAAATAATAAAACTAAAATTTGAGAAAACTAAAGGATAGAGCTGTTCCAACTCCCCCCTAAGCTTGAATTCGACTATGGACTCATAGTAAAAAACAACCTTAAAGGGTGGAATAGAGATACCGATCACTCTTACGGCAGAGGCGGGTACTGCGGGGCTGTGGGGTCCCAAGATGGGTACTGCCCCTGAAAGCTCGGATCATACTGGGGCATGGGCAAAGGTTGTGGATACCCCCCAAAGTAGTTCTGGATCCAGTAATGATCATAGAAAGGCTGCTGCTGCATCTCCATCCTATGCAACCTATCGTGAATGCGTTGTTGGTTGTCGAGGAGGAGGCGCTCATTTTCAAAGATAGCCCTTTGGTTATCAAGCAGCCGGTTCATCGTATCCTGAATACTGGCATATGAGGCTGTGTGTTGCTGCTGCGTTTGATGAATATCCTACAACATTGCATACATCCCTTGCATGGAATAGACATCCTCACTTTGCTGCGAGGGCTATGGTGGCTGCGGTGGCGGAGGCTGGTAAGAAGAAGATGCACCCGGATGCATGCGGGGACGCTTCCTAGGTGCCACTCGTGCGCGAAGAGGAGTAAAAGCCTCCTCTTCCTCTTCAGCCTCGTCGCCGTCGTTGTCGTCGTTGCCGCCGTCTTCATCCGAACTCTCGATGGCAATGACAGGCCATCAAAATGCTGAGCACCCTCGATGTGGAAGACAGGGTCGGGGAGCGAACACTCCTGATAAGTGTGATTAACGTGGCAGTGTGCATACGCTAATCCATCACGCATCAGGATGAGGTGGGAGCGGTGTAGATGTTGCAAGTTGACCTTGCTCCTGTTGGAGAGAGGAGTCAGCTGGGAGAAATTCAACCCAAGATAGGAGGCCAACGGTGTGATGAGCCCTCCAAAGTGAATTGGAGCCTTCCACGTACTCCTCTTTACAGCCAACACACGCTGTAAGAAAAACGCTCCCCAGTTACACTCTTCCCGCTTTAGTAACTTGTGTAGGAAAAACAGGTCTGTCTCATGGAACTTGCTAAGAGACAGATCACCCCTAGCAAACAGGGTGGTGCACAACATGCGATGAAGAATCTGCACGACCGGATGCTCGAAATCCGCTACCTCCGCGTTGTGGTAGCTCACAGATTTTCCCGGCGGCACAGTCACTAGCTCGGCGAAGATAGCGTTGTAATCCGTCCTGTTATCTGGCCGCCAGTACTGGTCTCTCCCGTGATTCCAGTTATAGATTGCATTGAACTGCCTGAGGGTGAGAGTGTAGTCATTATTGTACAGCCAGAAAGAAACGCGGCCCTTGATCCATTCACGATCTATGGCGATGATGTCGTTTGGAACGACGCATATGTCCAACGATGCCATGAATTCTGCAACTAGCTCCTTGTATGTCGGCCATTCACCGAAGAACGGCTGGCCATCGGCATGGAGTTCCAACTCATCGAGCCTCCTACCCATATGCCTTGCTTGCCCCTTGAGCACGTAGGCCAGATTAGCCTCGAACCCCAGATTGTGGATCATCTCCCGGTCAACATAACGGGTCAGCTCAATCTTCCTCTTCATCAACTCCTCGTAGACCTTCTTGACCTCCGTAGAAGGATGGACAATCTGGGGGTGCGAAATCGATGCAGTCGGTGGAGGAATGAACTATGGAATCTCCATTGGTATCGCGCGAGAAGAAGACGCGCCGACGGTATGCACCATTATCGACGAAGAAAAGGAACAGAAGAAAGAGCTCGGTGAAGATTGGAGAAGGTCGGAGAAGACAATCTCCACTCGATGAAGGGTCAGTGAAGAACACGCTCCGTGGATGCTCGTAGCTGGGCTCCTATTGCTCACAAAGATGCACGAAACCAGTGGAGAAGGATTGCTCTGAAGTTGTGACATCATATGACGACAATCCACCCCTTATATAACCGTGGCTGGCGCTGCTATATGCCGTCGATACCATCGACGCGAGTCGATGGTATCGACTCCTGTAGCACAATCCGTCCGCCGTTGGTATCGACGATCATCGATGGCTTGATGTGGGGGCCCGGATCGATGATGTGTCAATACTATCGACATGTGTCGATGGTATCGACCCGTCCCACGGATCGACTCTCTAGATGTAGCGATCGCCGTAGATTCCCTCTCGCGGATCGGTGATGTGTCGCTTCTTCTTAGGGAAACACCCTCGTGAGGCCCGACCGCCGCCTTCTGCCTGTAACTGGGTCGATACCATCGACGAGGCTGTCGATGGTATCGACTTTACTGAGATAATTTCGTCTGAATATCTCCAGAGATCTCGTGAGTATCGACACCCATTTTGATACTATCGACCTCCACATTGCGATCAACCTGTTGGTGTGTCGATACCATCGACGAGGCCGTCGGTGGTATCGACGCAGAGCGATTTCTGCAGCCGCCAACCTGTACCCAACTCGATACCTTTTTTACACTAACCTTATGTCGATGGTATCGACTCTGCCTCAGTCCTACACATTGAGCAAACGATCACGATACCTTTTTTACACTAAAAACAAAGTCAAATCAAACCAAAGTACAAAATGTGAAAGAAACTAACTACACTACCGATGGCTGGGTTGCCTCCCAACAAGTGCCCTTATTTAACATCTTAGTCTAGACGACATGAAGCTCCTCATGCATCTGGAAGTGCAATGAGTTTGACCTCATTCCCTTTCCTCGTGTAATCTTCAACGAAGTACAATTTCAATCATTATCCATTGACCATGAATGTTGTCTCTCCATCACGCACCATGATTGTGCCATGTGGCCTTACCTCCTCTATGGTGAACGGTCCACTCCATCGGGATTTCAATTTCCCGGGATGTAGTTTCAGCCTGGAGTTGAACAAGAGTACACGATCTCCTTTCTTGAAGACGCGCATTTGAATATGGCGATCATGCAACAAATTTGTTCTCTCCTTGTAGATCCGCGAGCTTTCATATGCATTCATCCGCAGCTTGTCAAGTTCGTTGAGCTCAAACAACCTTTTCTTTCCCGCTTCATCATAGCTCAAATTTAGCTTCCTCAACGCCCAATGCGCTTTATGCTCTAATTCCACCGGCAAGTGGCAGGCCCGACCATAAGCCAACCTAAAAGGCATAGTGCCTATAGGTGTCTTAAACGCCGTCCTGTACGCCCACAAAGCATCCGATAGCAAGGTACTCCAATTCTTTCTCGTGGAAGCCACAGTACGCTCCAAGATCTTCTTAATCTCCCGATTAGATACCTCCACTTGCCCTTGAGTTTGTGGATGGTATAGGGTACCAATGTTGTGCTTTACCTCGTACTTTCTCAACAGTGCCGCGAAATTTTGATTCCGGAAGTGCGTACCTCCATCACTAATGATCATTCTTGGCACACCAAACCTGCAGAAAATATATTCTTTGACAAACCTGCACACTACAACGACATCATTAGTCCTTATGGGTATTGCCTCTACCCACTTCGACACATAATCAACAACTAAAAGAATGTACAAGTTAGAATTTGAGGAAACAAAGGGTCCCATAAAATCAATACCCCACAAGTTGAACACCTCAACCTCTTGAAATACATTGAGGGGCATCTCTTGTCTTTTTAAAATGTTACCTTCCCTTTGGCAGGAATCACATTGCCGCACAAAATCATAAGCATCCCTGAACAAAGTAGGCCAGTATAGGCCACTTTCAAGTACTTTGGCTGTAGTGTGAGAACTAGCGTGGTGGCCACCCCTCGGTAGTGTATGGCAATGACGAAGAATACTTTCGTATTCCACCTCCGGTACACACCTCCGTAAGACACCATCCCTGCACTACTTCAACAGAATAGGGTCATCCCAGAAATAATAACGCAGAGAATGGAAAAATTTCTTCTTCTCTTGGTATGTCCAATGATCCAGGATAATTTTACAGGCAAGATAGTTAACAATGTAAGAAAACCAAGGGTCTTTCGATTTCACTTTAAAAAGTTGTTCATCCGGAAATGTCTCGGTAATGGGTATGTGCACATCCTTTTCATCTACCCTTTCCAACCTAGACAAATGGTCCACGACCACATTTTCAATGCCCGCCTTATCTTTGATTTCAATATCAAATTCCTGTAAAAATAAGATCCACCTAATCAAACTAGGTTTGACATCCTTTTTCTCCATCAAATACTTAATAGTGGCGTGGTCCGTCCATACCATGACTTTTGATCCAACAAGATATTGCCAAAATTTTTCAAAAGCAAAAACAATGGCGAGAAGTTCTTTTTCAGTTGTCGTGTAATTCAGTTGAGCGTCATTCAAGGTTTTGGATGCATAGAAAATCACAGCGGGTTTATCGTCCACACGTTGTCCCAAAACAGCTCCAACTGTGAAATCGGACGCGTCACACATTAATTCAAACGGCTTAGTCCAGTCCGGTGTTTGCACCACTGGTGCAGAAATCAGTTTTTCTTTAAGCACGTTGAACGCATGTAAACACTTGTCATTAAAATAAAAAACAACATCCTTTTCCAACAACTCAGATAATGGTTTGGCGATTTTAGAGAAATCTTTTATAAAGCGGCGATAAAAACCGGCATGACCTGGAAAACTCCGTACCCCTTTAACCGAATTCGGTGGGGGCAATTTGGAAATAACTTCGATCTTTATCGGGTCTACCTCCAACCCTTTGCTAGACACTTTATGTCCAAGCACAATCCCTTCGCTTACCATCATGTGGCATTTTTCCCAATTGAGGACCAAATGTGTGTCCTCACAACGTTGCAAAACCTTGTCCAAATTGTATAAGCACTCGTCAAAGGACGCACCATAGACGGAGAAATCGTCCATAAAAACCTCCAAACAACGTTCAACCATATCAGAAAAGATGGCAAGCATGCAACGCTGAAAGGTTGCCAGTGCGTTACACAACCCAAATGGCATACGACCGTATGCAAATGTTCCGTAAGGACAAGTGAAGGTGGACTTCTCTTGGTCCTTAGGATCAATTGAAATCTGATTGTACCCCAAATACCCATCAAGAAAACAAAAATGCGATCGGCCGGCTAAACACTCTAAAATTTGATCAATGAATGGAAGAGGGAAATGATCCTTAAGCATAGCAACATTCAATCGTCGGTAGTCTATACATACACGCCACCCGGTTACCAAGAGGGTCGTGACAGGTTCATTTAACAAATTATGTGTAACAGTGATTCCCCCCTTCTTAGGGACTACCTGTGTAGGACTCACCCACGTCGAGTCGGATATATCATAGATGATACCTGCAGAAAGGAGCTTGATCACCTCCTTCTTTACTACCTCCATCATGCTAGGATTTAGTCGATGCTATGGCTGAATCACTGGCTTGGCTCCCTCCTCGAGCCGAATCTTGTGTTGGAATAATGTAGGGGAGATCCCCTTGATGTCTGTGACCGACCACTCGAATGCACCGCAGTGGTTCTTCAACACAATCAGCAGCTGGTCCTCCTCCTCGGCACTCAAAAATGCCGATATAATCACATGCAACTTCTCTTCCTCAACTAGAAATGCGTACTTCAAATGCGGTGGCAACAACTTCAATTCCAAATCTGGCGGGCTGATTAAGGATGACTGAAGCGGTGGTGGGAGTTCGCCAAGGTCTTCATAGTACCTAGCATAAAAGCATGGAAGCACCTGAAGCATCTTAGCACACTCCTGTAGTGACTTGCTTCTCATCCAATCATGTGTTATATTGACCAAGCAGGCTTCAAGTGGTAATTCTGGATATGCATCAAAAACAGAACTTGCTATTGCCTCATCCTCAGTAGAGGAAGGGATGTCCTCCTCTTCATCATTAGGAAAACCCACAGCTTTGCCAAGGGATACAACCTTGGTATGCTCCATGATGTCAACAACCAATGTCCCATTCTCCACCTTAGTCATTACATGAGCCATATCTAAAAATGGCTTCCCTAAACAAAGTGAGATATTGTGATCAAAATGCTTCGCCATGCGGCATTGCTCCTTAGCTTTAGAGGACTTAGTGCTGGAAGGCATGACCATCTCAAACCGATCATCGGTGATACCCAAGGTCAAACGACCTCTCCCCATCTCAAGTATCATGTTAGCTGTAGCTTGGAAGGGTCGTCCAAGTAGTAACTCATTGCCTTGTTCATCTTGCATCTCCATTACAACAAAGTCCGCTGGAAATACAAACCGATCTACTTTCACCAACACATCTTCACAAATACAATAAGGCTTCACCACAGAATTATCCACCAGCTGTATTGTCATATTGCTCAGCCTTGATTCTTTTAATCCCAATTTCTTGAATGTAGAAAGAGGCATCAAGTTTATACTTGCTCCGGAATCACACAGTGCTTTGCCAAATTTCACCTTACCAATGTAACATGAAATATTGAAGCAGCCCGGATCCTGTCTCTTAGGTGGCAATGTGCCCATTATGAAGGCACTCACATGCTCCTTGAGAACTACAACCTCCGTGTCAGGGATCTTCCTCTTCTTAGTAATGATGTCTTTCAAAAACTCTCCGTAAGAGGGAATTTGCTCTATTGCCTCTAATAATGGGATGTTGCCTGAGAGCTTTCTAAAACTATCCAAAAACTTCTTGAACTGGGCTTCCACCTTCTTTGCTTTCACACTATTCAGATATGGGACCGGGACAGCCTGTTCCCTTTGATGCGGCGGCACATATGGTGTCCTTTTCTGTGCATGTTCTTCAACAACAACGGGATTTGCAGTGACCTCCTCTGCTATTTCCTCAAATGGCTCAGTGGCTGAAATTGGCACTTCCTCAATGGCCTCACCTTTGGTTTCAGAATGGGGTTTGCTTGGTTCATCGACCCTGGGGTTTAAAAGCTTCTTGCCAATCCTTAGCAAGATTGCCTTCGCCTGTTGGTTTCCTCCTGGAACGTTTGTGTTACCCGGAAAACCTTGCTGCACTGGCTTCTTCAGATTGGCTATTTCAGCTGCCATTTGTGCCATCGACGTCTCTATTGTCCTCATCTGAGCCCCATGTCTCTACAATGTTTGTCTAAACTGATTCATAAATTCCCCCTGTTGCTTGATCTACTGACCAAAAGTGTTCATAAGTTCTTGATTCTGCTTTATCACTTGATTGAGCAACTCCGTGCTCTTATCCTCCGCCATCAGCTGGGGTTTTGCATCGGGGTCCTGCAAAAAGTTATTCAGATCCTTCCAGGAGAATTTCTTGTCCTTCCTCCATGAGTAATCGTTATTTCTGTAACCCTGCTGCTGCCACATGAATTTGACTTGAGCTTCATCCTCGGATTCAATATCTTCTTTTGCAAGTAGTTTCTTTGCTAGAAGGTCCATCTTCTCATTCACCTCTTTGATTGCCTTTGACTCCCCTGCAACTCGAATGTGCTCTACAACATCCCTGTCACCCTAGGATTGCTTCTTGGCCATATTTTTCAGAATTTCCCAACACCTCGTGTCCGTGTTGTTAAAAAAGAATCCAGAGCCCGCAGAATCTAGGTTACTTCTATCATGCTCGGAAAGAGCAAAATAGAAGATTTTGACATGTGTCTCCTTATCGAGCCCGTGATGCGGGCACCTCCTAAGTATGATCTGAAACCTTTACCAGGTCTCAGAGTAGGTCTCTCCTGCCTTCTGGGTGAAATTGTGGATTCTCCTGATCATGTCATTGGTCTTCTCGGGCGGGAAGAACCTTTCAAAGAATACCTACACCATGTGGTTCTATGATTCCACATATTCATCGTCCAGATTGTGCAACCATTCTCGTGCATTTCCTGCCAGAGAACTCGGGAACAACTTTAAGTAAAGCGTCTCTTGTGGAAATCTGTCAATTTTAATCATGTCACAATTCTCCACAAATTGGCTTATATGAGTGACTGGGTCTTCATTCTTTAGCCCATGGAATGCATTTGACTTGACCAAATTAATTAGTGTAGGATCAATCTTGTACGTCGGAATGTTGATCGCCTTCTTCTTGATTGGCCCCTTAGAAGCAGATGAGGAAGACGCCTTTATCTTCTCCCATATCGTCTGTTCCTCTGCCATTTCTTCTTGTTCAGATTTGGAATCAATTTCTTCTTGTTGGTCTTTCTCGTAGTCTTCCTCGTCTTCCGGTTCTGGCAGTGGAACCTCTGGTGGTTGTTGTGTGTAGTCAATGCTACGTGTCCTCACCATACACAGTACCTGCCAAATGACAATTTCAGTTCAGTACTGTGCTAGACGATTAAAAAATTAGAAAGATAGACTATGAATTTTAGAAATGATTTCAAATTAATAAAAACAAAAAGTGGCCTAGAATGGCCGCTTGCAGCACTCGTAGTGCCGATAATTGCCGTGTCCCCGGCGACGGCGCCAAAAACTTGACACGCTTTTTTACGTGCGTCGAACGCAAGTGTACGTGTCAATGTAGTAAAGGCCTTTGTGAGGCCCGAGTCGAACTCAGGGACACTGAATCATCAGAGACTACTACTAACTACTCGCAATCAGCTAGACTGGTTAAAATGGTTTGAGAGTTGTTGTAAAATTAAAAGAAAATAAAAACAAAATAAAACAATCGATTAAAGGTTTAATTTAATCAATTCAAGTGGAGATCTTTAGGATTGCGGTTTCACCGCGGGTTATCATTGCATGAATTTCTATATAGTTACTCAGATTCATCTCTCTATCCGGGTAGTGGCCTGTAATCAGAATCGCCCATTGTCGTGGTACAATTCAGTACCTATGTCTAGGTCGGTTCCACTGTCGTAGTAACCTATACCCTAAACTAGGTGCATTAGAAACGACCTCTGGGTTTCCACCATTAACCTTACTCACCTTATTCAAGGGATTTGTCAATTAATGTGAATTTCATCTCTTTTCAACCGTTAATTCTTCTTTCAAAGTAATTAAGGGCATTAGATTATTATTATGGTGATCAATCATAACAATATAATTGAGAAAATGAAATCATACCACGGATTTAAGAGATTAATGATGAATTACTATGATAAAAATGTCATACAATGCTTCCCCGGGCTACTCCTGGTCCTAAAGACAAAGGGGATTAGCCCCGCATGTTCATCTCAGAGCAAAACATGGTAGAGAAAAGGGGAAACATGGAGAAAAACGTGATTAAATAGTGACACCCCTGAACAAAGAAGATCCAAGCGTTCCTTGGCGTAGAATGCGCGATCTCCGGCTTTTCGGCGGTGGAAAACGTCTTCTTCGGCGTCCGAAACGACTGGGGCGTGCATCTGGGCTCCGTTCTTCTCTCCACCCTTCTCGGGATGTGTGCAGCGGCTAATGACGTGATAGATTGCTCTTGGCCGCCGTCATTAGGTATAATCACCGAGTTAGGTTGCAAAAATATCATAGCCGTGGGATTTAGATCGATATGAAGCAAACTTGTATCTGACGGTGTCGATGGTATCGACCCTGCACATTATCGGCTGGTCTTCTTTTCTTTTCTTTATCGCGACTGATGCTCACTCGATACCATCGACGAGGGTCGATGGTATCGACATCCTAAGGCGTCAGTTTTTGTCCTTTTCTGTTGTTGTAGCTCCACTTGTCAATAGTATCGACTTCTGGGTCGATAGTATCGACTATCTTCTCGCCAGCAACCTGATGGTATATCGATACCATCGATTCTCCTGTCGATAGTATCGACTTTGCAATGCTCCGTGCGGCTGGCAACCTGTGGCCTCGTCGATGGTATCGACTGCAGCAGATATTCGTTTTTCCTGAAATTGTAACACAAAACCACATAAGCCGAAATAAAACATATTATTGTAATTATTTATACACAAAATACCAAAATAAAGGACATTTATCATAGATAAGGATCATAGACCAAAGTATATGAATTATGCAATATTAACCACCAAAATGACCAATAAATGCATAAAACACAAGTAAAAAATGTCTATAAATATGACTCAAAATCGTCGCATCAGTTTTCTTCGAAAACTAGGATCTGACCATACAAGGACATTATGAATGAAAAGTTATGCCTTTCAGATTAAAAAATGCTCTACAAATATACCAAAGGAGAATGGATAAGGTCTTTGAGCCCTACAATTCTTTCTTCCTTGTATATGTAGATGATATTCTTATAGCCAACAAAAATAAAGAAGAACATTATAAATACCTACAAATATTTTCTCTTCTTTGTCAAATAGCAGGAATAGTACTCTCTAAAAAGAATACAGAAATTTGTAAATCTAAAATAGAATTTTTAGGACTAAAATTAGACTCAAGCGGAATAGAATTGCAAGAACATATTGTAGAAAAAATCATTATATTTGGTTGAAGATAAAAAACAACTTCAAAGATTTTTAGGTTGTCTAAATTATACAGAAAATTTATAGAAAACTTAGCAAAACTACGATACCCTCTACAAAAATTACTAAAGAAAAATTCAATCTTCCTCATGACGGAAGAACTTATAAATCATGTTAGATTCATAAAGGAAAAGTGTACAAATATACCAAGACTAGATCTCCCTTTAGAAGGAGATGATTTAATAATAGAAACGGATGCCTTTAAAGAATTCTGGAGAGCAGTCCTAAAGAAAAAAGATGAGAAAAAAGAAAAAATATGTAGATTTACCTCTGGAACATTCACAGAAACCAAAAAAAGACATCACTCAAATGAAAAAGAGTTGTTAGCACTAAAAAAGGGAATCAAAAAATTCTCCTACTTTTTATTACCCAAACAATTTCTACCATGAGTAGATAAAACTCAAGTAAAAGCTTTCATTAAGAATAACTTATCATCTACTCCTGAATATAAAAGACTAAGCAGATGAAAAACATTTCTTGCAGAATATATTTTTGATATAGAAGTCATTAAAGGCGAGACTAACTTTCTTGGAGATTTCCTATCAAGAGAATATAATGGAGAAAGTTGAAAAGAAACTTGCAGAACTAGAAGCTTGATTGCAACGTAATTATAATATATTACAAGACAATTACATAGAATTGATTGAAATAATCCAAAAATAGGATAAAATTATTGACAATATAGAAGAAAGCAAGCAAGATATTACATGTATTATTACGGATCTGAATTGCTTCAGAAGAGAAATACAAAAAAAGGACCAGAATCAATACAGATGGATAAAGCGACAGCTAAACGCCCAATCGACATATCCCTCCAAATATCTGATTCAATTAGTAGTAAAAAAACTACTGACATTACTAGCCAAACGACAAGAGAAAGCAGCTTTAAAACTGTAAAACCCAGCCTCACGGCTGAAAGTATTATCTCTTCGAAGAAAAATGATACCCAAACGGCCAGAAGCAGTTTTCAAACTATAAAAACAAGCTTAATTGCTAAAGATAATATCTCTTCAAAGAGTAGTTCTTGCTTAAAAGTGGAAAATACTATCTCTTCGGAGAAAGATCCCCGCAATACAGCGGACAATATAAAATTGATACCCAAAAAAATATTTAAATTCAGGGTATCTCAGATTGAGCAGGATCATGACCTGCAATTGGGCCTCACAAAATTCTCAACAAAATACAAAAATGAATATAAATCTCTACTCGAGATTGTTTATAATCTCAAAACAACAGAGACTTATGTTCCAGTTCACACATGGATTTACCCTAGAATTAACTTCGACAAAGGAGCAATTCCAGAATTATCAGAGATTGCTTCCGGGTTGGAGCCGCAAATTTAATATATCTAAATCATGATTTAGGAGAAGTTCAAGGACTTCCCCCAAAAAATATCAAAGTAATCAAGGAATTCAAAAATAACAGTCCACTGTTGAAACACACTAGTGATATTTACATCAAAATATTCCCAGCATCTGAAGACTGGGAGAAGTTAAAAAGTTCTATCCAGTCCACTACATTCAAATCGGAGTATCATCTACATATTATGTTAAAGAAATCGAAGGAAATTACCAAAAAGAATTTGAAGGAGATAAAATTGACAAAGAATTTATTGAAGTTAGGAGAGCTCTAGGACTAAGAGTTCTCTGTCAAGTAATGGAAAAATTAATTAATGATAATCAAAACTGGTTGCATAAAGCTTCAGACAATATAATCATTCTGTCTACCACAAGAAGAGCTAATATATCCACAAAAATTAATCTTGAAAGATTTCTAAAGAAAATTGAAACTAGACAGATAAGATCGAGTTGCAGATTCCAACAAGTATTCTACCAGCTCAGAAAGTATGAAGGAAGAATATGCCCGGTGTGCCAAGACAAAATGGATAAAGACAACAACATCAGTAATAGTCGCTGAAGACGGCTGCCAGAAAACTCCAAGTCATCAGCAATGACGACCAAGAGCAATTATACACCAGATACGTCATTAATGATGAAAGAAAGCATTGACAAAGTAGAGCATCCTCAACCAGATAAGTGTTCGTCAAAGGAAATCATCAAAAAAGCAAAACATTCTCAACCAGACAGTTGTGCGATTGCAATGTAAAGAGAAAAAGTAGAAATATAAGCATCCTTGTAAACGAGAGTGCCTATATAAACTCTCGAGGAGTTGTAAGGAGACTCACTCGAAGTGGGAGAGAGCCCTGAAAGAGTATGTAAATGTTCTAAATATTCTAGTTCAATAAAGAGAGAGCATTATCTCTATTTCTTTCCAATTCTAAAAAATATATCGTGTACACTAGTTCTCTTAGCGTAAGAAACAAACTTTAGTGAATGATAGTAATCCTTGTACTACTATAGAACAAGAAAATCCATGTGTAACTTGTTACACCCCCATTCCAATATATCTTCACATGTCGAGAGTCATCTCTCCCTTAGATTATCCCGGAGGCCATTATCCAGAAAAGTCAAATTAAGCAAAGGAATGCGCAAGGACGTGGGAACATTCAAGCTATAGGATAATGACAAGGAGTTCGAGATCTGAAATGTCTAGGTCCAAGGATTGTTTCTCTTAGAAATGGTTAAGAGAAGATCGACTGACATTGAAGATTAATGGAAGCAAGGTGGGCAACACATGTATACACACTTCATTTTGTTCTCTATAGTACCCAGAGTATTACTATCTATCTGCTAAAAATTGGTTTCTTATACGTCAAAAGTCATATCAAGCATGAAGTTACTAAAAATTCTCGGTAAAACAAGTAATAAACATAGACAGAATGATAAAGCCAAGAAAGCATACAACACCCATAAGGGCAGTTCGAGTATGTTTTCAAAGCATGATAACAGAATCAAAAATGTCTGCCAACGTAAAGTGGTATCAGAGCCAGGTTACAATCTAAACAAATACGAGGATGGAGTTATATATGAACAAGACAAGTTAAAATACTTAGATAATAATATATACAAAGCTTTAGACTTAGAGTTTGAAGTAAACATATAATGATATGTACAAAAAACTAGAAGTACAGGTTCATGAAAATAATTCAAAAAACTTTCAAAAGATTCAAGAAATGATAGTAGAATTACAGAAAACAATGGAATATCTATATAAAAAATAAAATACCGAATGTATATAAAAAATAAATCTATTCCAAAAAAGTAGAAATGATATAAGCTTATGCCCCCTTCAGATAGATGAAACAGACAACTTTAAAATTGAACAATTAGAAAACAAATATTTAGAAGCTGATGTAGAAGAACTAGATAACTTAAGTCAAGAAATTGTTAAATTAACGGAAAAGGTCAGAACTATAAATTTAAAACCTATCGAAGGAGAGGCTTCTAGAAGCCAAGTAACGATGCCTATTCCTACAACTATTTCTAGCGGACAAGGTAGTAGAAATGAAACGCCAGAACAGTAAGGAGCTAGATACTGTTCAGATCATAGTTTTCGAAGAAAACCCACAGACAAAAATAGATACGAAGGAATAAATTGGGCATCAGACAGAAGACCAAAATATATTGTTCTAGAAACCCCAGTAGAATATATGAATCAAGAATATATTAGTGCAAACATAATTTATTAAAACCTAAATTGTGTTAGAAATATAGATGAGGCAATAACAAGATGGGCGAAAGCCACATATTTATCGATAACATCACAAAGTTATGATATTGTCAAAGCACTAAGAATCTGTCATTAACCTTTCAAGGAATCATAACATATTAGTGGAAAGGTTAACTGACAATGATAAAGAAGCAATAAAAGGAACAACCACCACCTTAGCCTAAGTAGTAAATAATTACAAAAATGAATTATGTACATAATTTTTAGGAGAAACATGGTATACAAACAGAGATATAGAAAAAGAAAAAGAAAAAGAAAAATAGAGATTTACCTTTCTATTATATAATCTAAAGTTTTGTGACATGTACAACATAGATGACTATATATATATAATTTAGGAATATTTCTATAAAATATATGATAGAACTGACAAAGAAAATGTAATGAATAAAAGTCTACTAAATTTATTTTATACAAAGGTACCTCACCCTTGGGGATATAAAGCCATGCAATTATACCCCCAATATATAGGACAATGATCAGATACATTAGGAGGAAGAATGGAATTTCTAAGAATGAAATTAGAAGAATGGTGTTCCGAAGCCACACTAAGAAGAAAAACAAATAAAGTAGTAAAACAAGGACTTTGTTGTTCACAACTGACTCATCCAATAACCATAGGATGTGAGCCAATGAGATATAATAGAAGAAATAAATATAAATTTAAAAAGAGAAAAAGATTTGGTTTTAAACCAAAACCAAAATAAAAATATTATAGAAAAAAGAGAAACTATAGTAAAAATGCTAAGGACCCAAAAGAATGTAAATGCTTTATATGTCAAGAAAAAGGGAACTATACCAATAAATGCCCAAATAGAGGATCTAGAAAAATTAACCAAAAGCAATTTGAGGAAATAATAGAAGAAGACCTTTCTAAAATAGAAAACATTTAAGAATTTGTTCAAATAACAGATGATGAACAATCAGATGGATAAATATGTTATTTCTTAGACATAGAACCAGACTAAAGAAGAAGAAATAATCGAAGAATACCAAGAAGAAGCAGGAAACTTCTTGCAAGAAGTATTAATAGATAGAAGATTATTTAATCAAATTAGAAACACTGAATTAAGATTAGAAAACTCAGATGGATTTAGAACATCCCTTTTTGAAAAAATTACTCAAAGAAAACATATCTTCTATTACAGAATAACCAACAAAGAAATGCCTATGCATATAGAATACACTAGAAATAGAATAAATATACCTTTACTTTGAAAAGATGACTTGATGAGAAAAATGGAAAAAATAAAAGATAGATCTAAAATAGGATGGATTCATATTGGAGCTATTCAAATGATGATAAAAGCAACCTTTCGAGAAGGAATAGATTCACCTATAAATAAATTATTAATGGACAATAGAATTAATGATAGGAGAGATGCTACATTAGGAATATTATAAGGAAATCTCAGTCATAAAAAATTAATCTTTAATATTTATCCAAAGATAAGTGTAAACATTAAAGATAATAATATCAACAGAACGTTAATCTTGATACAAGATTTTCAAAGAATAGAATTTATGAAAAAAATGATCTATTCCTTATTCAATAACCTATATAATAAGCTATGCTCTTAATAACACACATCACTCTGAAAAATTTGAAGACAAAGACATTATAATACTTCCTAACATATTTAAAGATA
This sequence comes from Alisma plantago-aquatica, assembly GCA_963693085.1. NCBI lineage: Eukaryota > Viridiplantae > Streptophyta > Magnoliopsida > Alismatales > Alismataceae > Alisma > Alisma plantago-aquatica. Next base: position 85,906,694 of record OY856413.1, on the reverse strand, counting down.
CAGGAAAAATTATAAAACCAGACATAATCTCAAAAAAAGAGATACCAAAAAATATAAATATATATGTCTCAGAAAAACCCCTAGTACCAGATAATAGAATTCTAAGGAAATTACATTATTAGGGAAATCAATTACAATTGAAAAATGGAGATAGAATAGAAGAAGCTAGAGCAAGAACAGATAGATATAATGGTAGATTACAACCAATACTAAGAAATTTACAAAGAACATCAAGTTTAAGAATCCTAACAGATAATAGAAATGCTAGAAATTATAAACTATATAAAAATGTTTTAATGGACAAGAATGGAGTATGACTACAATATTAATAGATTCAAGCGCAGGAGCTTCATTTATCCAACAAGGAATGATACCTTATATAGAAAAAATACTCATAGGATCACCCTATGCATACACACATTTTGATGGACATGAATATGAAATTACACAACATGCTATTGTTCCAATTGAAATACAAAACATAAGAATTGATATAACACTTTATGTACAATCAAATAGTCGCAATGATGATATAGAAATTATATTAGGAATGAGTGCATTACAACAAATGGAACCATTTTCCTTACAAAGTGAAGGACTATATTTTACACATAATAATCAAGAGAATTTTTTGAAAAAAGAAAATGACTAGTATATATAGCGTTTACATTGTTATAGGAATTATATATGAAGAATATAAAACAGAATACTTTCATGCATTTTTAGATACTGGAGCAGAAACTTACATTGCTCGAAGACAATGATTTCCAGAAAGCTATATTGCAACATTACCTATACTATATGGAATGGATTTTACAGGAAAAAGACATGCATTAACTCATAGAGTTTAAAAACCTAAAATCATCCTAGGAAATTAGATAATAACATGTCCACCATTCTATACCCCCGAATATGAACAACAAGACATATTACTAGAAAATAACTTTATACAAACATTTAAACTATATCTACAACACCAATAATATATGCAATGATTAACACCTTCTGATCACTAGATTACAGTTTAATGAATCCACAAAGCTTATAAAAGAGATAAATTTAATTTACGCAGCAAACGTTGGGATTATAATACAAACAAACAACAACCAATAAAAGGAAAAATCATTGCACAACTAAATATGCAAAATATCAAAGCATTTTTTGAAAAGAACTACAGTGACAATCCATTAGCCCTCTGGGATATTGGCCAAGAATGAGCTACAATAGAATTAATAGACACCACCAAAATAATTAGAGTAAAACCTATGAGATACAATCATGTTGACATAGAAGAATTTAAAGTTCAATTGCAAGAATTAGAAAAATCATAATTAATACAAAAATCTAAGAGCCATCATTCTAGTCCAACATTTATTGTCAGAAACCATGCATAAATTAAAAGAGGAAAGGCTAGAATGGTAGTCAATTATAAACAACTAAATCAATATACTAAATTCTATGGATACTTCCTTCCTCACAAAGAAACATTAATCAATATGACAAGAGGGAAACACATTTCTTCTAAGTTCGACTATCAATCGGGATTTTATCAAATAAGACTAGATGAAAAAAGTATACCATTGACAACATTTAGTACCTCACAAGGACATTATGAATGGAAAGTTATGCCTTTCAGATTAAAAAATGCTCCACAAATATACCAAAGGAGAATGGATAAGGTCTTTGAGCCCTACAATTCTTTTTGCCTAGTATATGTAGATGATATTCTCATAGCCAGCAAAAATGAAGAAGAACATTATAAACACCTGCAAATATTTTCTCTTCTTTGTCAAACGACATGGATAGTACTCTCTAAAAAGAAAATAGAAATTTGTAAATCTAAAATAGATTTTTTAGGACTAAAATTAGACTCAAGCGAAATAGAATTGTGAGAACATATTGTAGAAAAAATCATTATGTTTCCAGACAAGCTTGAAGATAAAAAACAACTTCAAAGATTTTTAGGTTGTCTAAATTATGAAGAACAATTTATAGAAAACTTAGCAAAATTATGAAACCCTCTACAAAAATTACTAAAGAAAAATACAATCTTCCTCATGACGGAAGAACTTACAAATCATGTTAGATTCATAAAAGAAAAGTGTAAAAATCTACCAAGACTAGATCTCCCTTTAAAAGGAGATAATTTAATAATAGAAACGGATGCCTCTAAAGAATTCTGGGGAGGAGTCCTAAAGAAAAAAGATGAGCAAAAAGAAAAAATATGTAGATATACCTCTAGAACATTCACATAAATAGAAAAAAGATATCACTCAAATAAAAAAGAATTGTTAGCGCTAAAAAAGGGAATTAAAAAATTCTCCTACTTTTTATTACCCAAAAAATTTCTAGCATGAGTAGATAATACTCAAGTAAAAGCTTTGATTAAGAATAACTTACCATCTACTCCAGAATATAAAAGACTAAGCAGATGGTAAACATTTTTTTTGCAGAATATAATTTTGATATAAAAGTCATTAAAGGCGAGACTAACTTTCTTGCATATTTCCTATCAAGAGAATATAATGGAGCAAGTTAAAAAGAAATTTGCAGTACTAGAAGCTCGATTGTAACGTAATTGTAATTTATTACAAGACAATTACGTAGAATTGATTGAAATAATCCAAAAATAGGATAAAATTATTGAAAATATAGAAGAAAGTAAGCAAGATATTGCAGATATTATTGAAGATCTGAATTGCTTCAGAAGAGAAATACATAAAAAAGGATCATAATCAATACAGATGGATAAAGCGATAGGTAAACGCCCAATTGACATATCCCTCCGAATATCTGATTCAATTAGTAGTAAACAAATACTGACAATACTAGCCAAATGGAGAGAGAAAGTAGCTTTAAAACTGCAAAAACCAGCCTCACGGCTGAAAGTATTATCTCTTCGGAGAAAAATGATAGCCAAACGGCCGGAAGTAGTTTTCAAACTACAAAAACAAACTTAATTGCTAAATATAATATCTCTTCAGAGAACAGTTCCCTCTTAACAACGGAAAATACTATCTCTTCAGAGAAAGATCCCCATAATACAATGGATAATATAAAATTGATGCTAAAAAAAATATTTAAATTTATGGTATCTCAGACTGAGCGGGATTATGACCTACAACTGGCACTCACATAATTCTCAACAAAATGCGAAAACGAATACAGATCTCTACTCGAGATTGTTTACAATCTCAAAACAACAGAGACTTGTGTTCTAAATCACATAGGGATTTATCCCAGAATTAACTTTGATAAAGGAGTAGATCTCAGAATCATCATAGATTGCTTCGGGATTGGAGCTATAAATTTAATATATCTAAGTCCTGATTTAGGAGAAGTTCAAGGACTTCCCCAAGAAATTATTAAATAAATTAAGGAATTAAAAAATAACAGTCCACTGGTAAAACCCACTAGTGATATTTACATCAAAATATTCTTGGCATCTGAAGACTGGGAAAAGTTAAAAAAGTTCTATCCAGTCCACTCCATTCAAATCAGAGTATCATCTCCAGATTATGTTAAAGAAATCGAAGGAAATTACCGAAAAGAATTTGAAGGAGATAAAATTGACAAAGAATTTATTGGAGTCAGGAGAGCTCTAGGACAAAGAGTTCTCTGTCAAGCAATAGAAAAATTAATTAATGATAATCGAAGTTGGTTGCATAAAGTTTCAGACAATATGATCATTCTTTCTACAACAAGAAGAGCCAATATATTGACAAAAATTAATCTAGAAAGATTTCTAAAGAAAATAGAAACTGGACATATAAGATCGAGTTGCAGATGCCAGCAAGTATTCTACCAACTTAGAAAGCACGAAGGAAGAATATGTCTGGGGTGCTAAGACAAAATGGATAAAGACAACAACAACAGTAATAGTTGCTGAAGACGGCTGCCAGAAAACTCCAAGATCTCAGCAATGACGACCAAGAGTAATTATACACCAGATACAACATCAATGATGAAAGAAAGCATTAACAAAGTAGAGCATCCTCAACCGGACAAGTGTTCATCAAAGGAAAGCATAAAAAAAGTAAAGCATTCTCAACTGGACAAGTGTGCGATTGCAATGTAAAGAGAAAAAGTAGAAATGTAAGCAACCTTGTAAACGAGAGTGCCTATATAAACTCTCGAGGAGATGTAAGGTCACTCGAAGTGGGAGAGAGCCCTGAAAAAGTATGTAAATGTTCTAAGTGTTCTAGTTCAATAAAGAGAGAGCATCATCTCTATTTCTTTCTAATTCCAAAAAATGTGTCGTGTACACTAGTTCTCTTAGCGTAAGAAACCAACTTTAGTGAATGATAGTAATCCTTGCGCTACTATAGAAGAGGAAAATCTATGTGTAACCTGTTACACCCCCATTCCAATATATCTTCACCTGTCGAGAGTCATCTCTCCCTTAGATTATCCTGAAGGCCATTGTCCAGAAAAGTCTGATTAAGCAAATGAATGTGCAAGGACGCGGGGACATTTAGGCTATAGGATAATGATAAGGAGTTCGAGATCTAGAACACTGTTGATGTCTTTATCCATTTTGTCTTGGCACACTGGGCATATTATTCCTCCGTGCTTTCTGAGTTGGCAGAATACTTGCTGGCATCTGCAACTCGATCTTATCTGTCCAGTTTCTATTTTCTTTAGAAATCTTTCTAGATTAATTTTTGTCAATATAATGTCTCTTCTTGTGGTAGAAAGAATGATTATATTGTATGAATCTTTATACAACTAACTTTGATTATCATTAATTAATTTTTCAATTACTTGACAAAGAACTCTTAGTCCTAGAGATCTCCTGACTTCAATAAATTCTTTGTCAATTTTATCTCCTTCAAATTCTTTTCGGTAATTTCCTTTGATTTCTTTAACATAATCTGGAAATGATACTCCAGTTTAAATGCATTGGACTGGATAGAACTTTTTTAACTTCTCCCAATCTTCAGATGTTGAGCCGAGAAAGCATACAACACCCATAAGGGTAGTTTGGGTATGTTTTCAAAGTATGATAACAAAATCAAAAATTTATGCCAACGTAAAGCAGTATCAGAGTCAGGTTACAATCTAAATAAATATGAGGATGAAGTTATATATGAACAAGAAAAGTTAAAATACTTAGGTAATAATATATACGAAGCTATGCCCAAATAGAGGATCTAGAAAAATTAACCAAAAGCAATTTGAGGAAATAATAGAAGAACTTTATGAAATAGAAAACATTCAAGAATTTGTTCAAATAATAGATGATGAACAATCAAATGGATCAATCTATTATTTCTCAGACACAGAATCAGACTAAAGAAGAAGAAATAATCGAAGAATACCAAGAAGAAGCAATTGGGCATCAGACAGAAGACCAAAAGATATTGCTCTAAAAACCCCACTAGAATATATATCAACAGAATGTTAAGCTTGATACAATATTATCAAATAACAGAATTTATGAAAAAAATATCTATTCCTTATTCAATAACCTATATAATAAGCTATGCTCTTAGTAACACACATCACTCTAAAAAAATTGAAGACAAAGACATTATAATACTTCCTAACATATTTAAAGATATAATTACAAAACCATACATAATCTTAGAAATAGAGATACCAGAAAATATAAATATTTGGATAGCTCCTATATGAATCCATCCTATTTTAGATCTATCTTTTATTTTTTCCAATTTTCTCATCAAGTCTTTTTTTTTAAGTAAAGGTATATTTATTATATTTCTAATGTATTCTATATGCATATGCATTTCTCTGTTGGTTATTCCGTAATAGAAGATATGTTTTCTTTGAGTAATTTTTTAAAAAAGGGATGTTCTAAATCCATCTGAGTTTTCTAATCTTAATTCAATGTTTCTAATTTGATTAAATAATCTTCTATCTATTAATACTTCTTGCAAGAAGTTTCCTGCTTCTTCTTGGTATTCTTCTATTATTTCTTCTTCTTTAGTCTGATTTTGTGTCTAAGAAATAATAGATTGATCCATCTGATTGTTCATCATCTGTTATTTGAACAAATTCTTGAATGTTTTCTATTTCAGAAAGTTCTTCTTCTATTATTTCGTCGAATTGCTTTTGGTTAATTTTTCTAGATCCTCTATTTGGGCATTTATTAGCATAGTGCCCTTTTTCTTGACATATAAAGCATTTACATTCTTTTGGGTCCTTAGCATTTTTTATTATAGTTTCTCTTTTTTCTATAATATTTTTATTTTTATTTTGGTTTAAAACCAATTTTTTTCTCTTTTTAAATTTATATTTATTTCTTCTATTATATATATATATACATATATATTATATATACACATGCATATATATATATATATATATATATATATATATATATATATATATATATATATATATATATATATATATATATATATATATATATATATATAGTCAGGCTAGAATACACTCGAGTGTACAGATCGCACAAATACACTCAAGTGTGTTTGCATGTCAAGACTATTTTTTTGCAAAATGTAAACCATTGATCTTCACCGTCATACTATAACTAGGCTACATACAAATTTTGAGCCCATTTGGATGAGTGTAAGTCATTATCCAAGGGCAACAAAATCAACGCACGAAACTAATTTGAAATACATAATTTTTGCGGTCTTCATAACATGAGCTATACATATCCAAATGTGCTCAAATTTTGCGTATGAGTTGTTCACGAGATGTTTAATAAGATCAACAGATTAGATTTTCAAAAAAAAATATTGCATCATGAAAAACTACTTGAGTGTATTCCGCTCCGGATACACTCGAGTGTATTCTAGCCTGACTCTCTCTCTCTCTCTCTCTCTATATATATATATATATATATATATATAGACACACACACACACATATATACATACATACATCATACATGTATATATACATACATACATACATACATACATACATACATACATACATACATACATACATATATATATATATATATATATATATATATATATATATATACATGTACGTATGTATGTATGTATGTAATTTCACAAAGGAAGAAAGCCACAATCACCTTGTGGGGGAATGTAATTTCACAAAGGAAGTTTGGGACCATTTATGCAGGGAGTTTAGACTTCATCTTCAACTCATTGCTGAACCGAGAAGAATGCTTGCAAGGTGCGGAAGAGATGTGAAGAAAAATCTTTTGTTTTCTGCCCTGTTCTACCATATCTGGGAGGAGAGAAATGCTAGAAGACACCAAGGGAAGTCTATGAATGCCTCTAACATTGCTGTAAAAATATGTAAATGTATTAGACGTAGACTACATATAGATTAAAGGCGTGAGTTGTAATGCTATTTTGGATGTATGGCATTGGGCCTACATGTAATCTTGACCCCTCTAATATTTTTTAGGGGGGGATGTCGGAATATATTTACCTGATTCCGATATATATATAGTCAGGCTAGAATACACTCGAGTGTACGGATCGTACAAATACACTCAAGTGTGTTTGCATATCAAGACTATTTTTTGGAAAAATGTAAACCATTGATCTTCACCGTCATACTATAACTAGGCTACGTACAAATTTTGAGCCCATTTGGATGAGTGTAAGTCACTCATCCAAGGGCAACAAAATCGACGCATGAAACTAATTTGAAATGCATAATTTTTGCGATCTTCATAACATGAGCTATACATATCCTAATGTGCTCAAATTTTGCGTATGAGTTGTTCACGAGATGTTTAAGAAGATCAATGGATTAGATTTTCAAAAAAAAATATTGCATCATGAAACTATTTGAGTGTATTCCGCTCTAGATACACTCGAGTGTATTCTAGCCTGACACACACACACACACACACTCTCTCTCTCTATATGTGTATATATATATATATACATACATACACATACATACATATATATATGCATACATATATATATATATATATATATATATATATATATATATATATATATATATATATATATATATATATATATATATATATATACACATATACATACACACACACACACACTTATATATATATATATATGTGTGTGTGTGTGTGTGTGTGTGTATGTGTGTGTGTGTGTATATATATATATATATATATATATATATATATATATATATATATATATATATATATATATATATATATGGCCTAAGTGATCTCATACAATCTGGCACACATATCAAAAAAATTTATTTTTCTAAAGTATATGTTGGCTTTACTATTCATCGTGTTCAATCACCAAGATAAGGAAAAAGATACCTTTATATACCTTTCAAAGAAAGATACCATCCACAAAACAAATAAAAACATATAGCCCTTATAACAAAAGATTCCGGTGTGTGATAACTGCGTTCTCCAAAAGATAAATTAGAACCTCTCGTTTATGCCATAAGTCTAGTACAATAGCTACAAAATATACAAAATGAGACTCAGAATCATATCAAATAGCCTCGAACATTAAGCTGAAGTATCATCTCTTGACAAGGTAGTGCTGGAAGCTTGCGTGCCAAGTTCAACCTCGTCATCTAAATTCATGCTAAATCTACATAATAAAAATATAACTTGTCAAAATTGGGTATAAATTTAATTAAAAGAGACGTGTCAAATACTTGTACCTCTTTTTGGGATTTACTGGACAGTTTCTTATATAATGATTGACTAGTATATTGCACCCTTTACATAGTCGTTTAGGTCTTTGTGATTTCTCCATTGTTGTTTCTTTTCCCCCTTTAAGTCTTTTTCCACTTCCTTTAATTTTGCAATGATCAGGTGGGTAAATCTCAATCATACTTGGCCTTGTCTTATTTTTATTGTACTCACCTCCTCCCAAATGCATAGAATCTAGTTCCTTAGTAAGCAAGGTTACGCACGCCAATGATGTTTCATATGTCTCACTATTTAGAAATGATTTTTCTAATGCTTTTGAGAACAATGCGGCCAACTCACTTCGTTTCAAATCTGATTTGAGGTTTTCTTTTATTTCAAGAGAAACACCTTCCTTATCAAATGTTGTCCCCTTCATAACATCTAAGGTCCATGTTTTCATAATGTAGTAGGCAGGAAGCTCGATCAACAACTCATTTCTTAAAACAGCAAGGACATGTCGACATGGAATGCCTTCTGATTCAAATAGCATACAAGTGAAAGTAGCAATTTTCTCAGTTGCCTTGTAACAAACATTATAAGACGTCAAATGTTGACAATTTCGAACAATCATCGATTTTTCATGGCCGTCGTTTTGGATTGATTCAGTAATATAATAAAGGCTCTCCAACAACTCATCTTGAAATTTACTAAAATTGACTCTTGTATAAATTGACGCCATTTGAACCTCAACATGTAGTTTTGTTCGCAGCTTGGGTTTCGTATATTTTGTGTCATGATAAGCTTTTTTCTCATTATGCCTTTGACGCCTAATGACCCTTCCAATGCGGCAAAAAAACTTTTCTAATGAAATTTTGTTTCCAACATATCCACTAAAAATGAATTCATGCCCTCACATCGTTGACTACCTTTTGTTCCTACAAAGTTAAGATCAAATATAAAATACTGAATATGATAAATTTTAACTCATACTAACATTAAGAAAAATGCAACATACCTGCAGTAAAAATGTGTCTCGAATATATAGGCACCCATTTATGTCTTAGGTTGTATATAGAGTGCAGCCACACATTCTCTTGTAAATCATTTTTTTGTATAATATCCTTCCACCTCTTTTCAAATTGGTCAGAACCTTTAGAGTTTCTAATGCATGAATTAAAAGTATCCATAAATGAAGACTTTTTGGATATAGCACCCAACTTTTCAAGAACTTTACCGAGGATATGCCAAATACAATAGTTATGATGTGCACTCGGAAAAGTATTTTGAATGGCAGCTGTTATTGCAGGATCTTGATCAGTGACAATAACATCTGGTGGCTTTCCAGACATTGCCTCTAGGAATTTTTTGAACAACCAGGTGAAAGAGGAAGTCTTCTCATCCTTAATTAATCCAGAACCAAAATTTGTTGACTGTCGATGGTGGTTAATCCCTGTAAATGGTGCAAATACTAGAGAATATTGGTTGGTATCATATGTTGTGTCAAATATAATGATATCAGAAAATTTTGAATATGCTTTTCTTGAAAGTCCATATGCCCAAAAAACATGACTCAGTCTGTTCTCTTCATCAACATTATATGCATAATAAAATGATGGATTCATCTCCTTTTCTTCTCTGAATTGATTTATTAAAACTTGCACATCTTGTTCCTTTATTTCTTGGATTTTATCTCTTTCATAATTTCTAAGATCACGTTCAGTACAACCAATATTATGGTAGCCTCCACTTTCTATATCCAGAACTGTAAACAACTTTGATGTTCCAATATTTGCTTCTTGGAAGTTGTCATGGAGACACTTCATTGCTGGATTTACCTTTCTGTGAGATCTTATAAATGAATTTTCTGAGGAGTAGACAAGGTATGGTTATGATTTTCAACAAATGAATGCACAACCCATTTCCCAGTACGATCTTTATGAAGTACCAACTTAGCAAGACATCCTTCTCGTATTAATCCTCTGTTTCTTTTACCCACTTTGCTTATGTGACCTTCAATATCGCCACTAGCGTATTTAGCATTTTGTTGACCTTGTTTTCAACATACATACTCCTTCCAATAAAGTTCTTTATCTTTTCCGCGATATTTTGTAGTGTTTTTATGCACGCTAAAGCCGGTTTGTTTAGCATAATCATAGTAAAAAATTTCACCTTGTTGCAGTGACTCAAAAGTCCTCCCAATTTGTGGCCTCCCATTATCTTTGATCTCAGGAATCTCATTGTCAATCACATTAATTGGATCAACGTGATTAGGAGTCATGTCAACATGTGGCCTCCTATTATCTTCAACATCAACAATCC